>VRVR01000041.1:145565-271106 GCA_009859145.1 Andalucia godoyi
CGGTTCCCGCAAGACACTGCGTGCACGTGCTGCCCGATGTCGCACCCTGCACTGTTGAATACGTCCCCGCCCCGCACTGTGTGCACGTCGACACAGACACTGCTCCCGATGCTGCGCTGTACGTCCCGGCAGCGCACTGCGTGCATGTCGCCGATCCCGCCACCGACCACGTCCCCGCCCCGCACGTCACACACGACAGCGACGACGACGCACCCAGCGCTGCACTGGCGGTTCCCGCAAGACACTGCGTGCACGTGCTGCCCGATGTCGCACCCTGCACTGTTGAATACGTCCCCGCCCCGCACTGTGTGCACGTCGACACAGACACTGCTCCCGATGCTGCGCTGTACGTCCCGGCAGCGCACTGCGTGCATGTCGCCGATCCCGCCACCGACCACGTCCCTGCTGAACAGAGATTGCAATTCGCCGAGGATGTGATGCCAAGTGTGTTCGAATACCAACCTGCAAAACAGGGGATACATGGGTTAGTTCCTGCAATGATTGTTGTGTCAAACCAATAGCCAAGCGCACAAACAAACGCCAGAATGGACCGATTTGACTGTTGCCCAGCACAGTCCACTGCAGTAATGACAGCACTATAAGACCCTGGAGATGCACCGGTTACTGTAATTGTTAATGTATCGGACGGAAGGGTAACTCCAGAAACAGCCAAAGCGGCTCCACCCCAAGTCGGCGTGAGAACAGCAGACCAAATAATGCTCGAAAAATTGCCAAAGGACTCTGTGGAGCCCTGGACTCCAATCACAACGGCATTTCCCGCAGGGCTCACGAGCAAGCTGCTGATGGTGATAGAAGGGGCAGCTTTAATGGGTGCCATAAAATAAGCCCGGTATCGCGTTACCGAAGGAGATGAGATGGAACTGTCTCTTTCCAACGTGAAGATCACACCACTCGGGAAGTCTGCAAGTGGGAATACGTATGTGTCGTACACATTTTCGTTATTCGTAGGAAAACTCCGCATATACGTATTGCTGACACCACTAATGGATGTGGATTGGAGATTCAGAGTGTAAGACAAGCTCTGAGACGAGTGTTGCAGGCCATCAAGAGTAAAGCCGTCTGTGCAAGACACCGGCCACGCCCAGGATGTTTTAAAGCCATAATCACCGATGTATGAACATTCATTGGTGTCATCGCAGTTCAAAACGTACCGAACAGCGGGATTGTAGCTTGCAGAAAACGTAACAGTTTCATAGTCAAAACCAGTCAGCGAGCTTGTCGATTTGCTGATGATTCTGGCCATATTGAGCTCATCTGTAATAGTGTTGTATGTCATCAGGTAGACAATGCCCTCTATCTCCGCCAACGGACTCGTAGACGCGCAAGAGCTGAAGCCATAGTACAGCCACGCTGTTTGTGCCATACTTGCAGGATACAATCGGGTCAGGCCAGAAGCGCATTTCAACTCAGCTCTGACAAACGAACCAATCAGCACCAGCCAAATCAGAATAAATGACAAATGGAGCATGTTCCACCTTTGTCGTCTTTAAGAAGACAACCTCTCGCTGAGAATCGCAGTCCTTTATACATCAAATATAAAAAGCCGGTTCAGAAAAATGAGGTGAAGCCCTTCGAAGTGCCCCAGTGCCGAGTGCCACTTGCGTAAAGAAACCTGCCTCAGCAGATTGATTGGAAAACCGCGGAATCCATCCAATTTAAACTCCGGGCGAAATCCGTAACCCAACACAACGGAGAGTAATCCTGTCGAAGCAGTTCACTTGCAACTGTCGTGACTCGCTGTCTGAGCATTCTGCCGGTTTGGTTACACGAAAGTTGTACATAAGCTGCGGATATGCCTGCGCCAAAAGGGCCAAGCAACTGCAGGGTGGGAACACGAATTGAAATCTTCACCCAATCAGCGTTGGAAAAGGCGCCAGCGAACGACACGAAGGCTTCAATGTCCAAAAAAAGGGGGGAACAGGAGCGATTGCCAACTGACATAAATAGTTTCCATCTTTCAAGAGGGCTGCGACGACGTCCAAAAAGAAACCGTTATCTTTTTGTTTTGCTTGCGGTGTTCTTGCTTCTGTTGGGATGTGCCCACGGCCCACTATCTGCATGCTTTGAAACAGCTGGATACTGTGTTGCTTCTTTCCTGACACTTCTTAAGCTGTTTCGCGGCCCTCCATCAGAACTTGCTGAGAACATGATTTTCCCTCTGCTCGCACGCAATGATCATCTTGACGGATTCCGACGTGGAGCCTTTTTAATTGGCTGTTTGGCACATGCAAACAGCTCTTTCACAAGGCGTCCCTTTCCTTCCCTTGTCAAACGGATTTTGTCGTTTTCCACAGCTGCTTTGAAAATCTGTTTCCCTTCACTGTTCTTGTCCTTCTTGTCCTGATACTTGCTGTTGCTGTTGACATTCTTATTATTATTTTTCCCTTCTCTCTCTCTCTCTCTCTCTCTCTCCCCTTTTCACTGAAGAGCAATTCCTGGACTTGTCATTTTTATACAACTGCGTGCTTACGTTTGCTTCATTTATCTTTGTAGACAGGGACTTTGGTATTTTCACGGATTCAACATCGAGATGTCTGCCGAGTCAAGCTCAATCCCACAGTTGCAGCCGTATCACTCTTTCGGAGTCACCGGCGAAGATTTTGCAAACAATTTCATATATTCCAGGGAGGATACCATCATGTACAGCACCGGCCGCCACCTCTGTTTCCAGAATGTTGAAACTCGTCTGCAGAAACTCATTTTGCCCAGCGATTCGTGTAAGAGGATAGTCTCATTTTCAGTCTCATATGGCAATCGATACATCGCGATTTGTGAACAGGTTGATCATATTGATAAGCGTGTCGACGTTGGAATTTACAAACTCGCAAACATGAAGAAGTTGAGGACGCTTGTGTATTCGGATTGCTTTAGTCCGACTGTGTGCGCGTTCTCCAAGAATGGCAAATATCTCGTGACTTGCGGATCGGACGACGATGGTACGGTGCTCATGTGGGACTGGGATAAAGTCAAGGTTCTCGGCATGGCGAAGCTGGGAGAAACACCGATTCGACGAGTCGTTGTCAATCCATTTCTTCCGGAGGCTGTGCTGGTTTCAGGTTCGCGCACGATGAAGGTCCTGAGGCTCACTGAAACAAGTGCGACGACTGTTGGCTCGAATGCCGCCCACTCTTCTGGTCCAAGTCCTGACAACAAGGTGTCGAATTCAAGTGCTGGGGCGCTGAGCCTGGGAGCTACATCTGCAATCGCACCATTGAACTATCCGCTGATGGCGTCTTTTGTACCGTCATTTCTTGGTGTCATCAACGATCACGTTTGGATTTCGTCCACACAGTACATTGTTGCCTCTACAGATTCTACCTTGCGCGTATTTGATGGACGGTCCGAGATCAGAAAGATTGAGAATCTGTTTCCTGAAGGCCATTCTGTTCGGTGTTTGAAATCGCTTTCTTCCGGTGGCCTCATTGTGTGCGGCGACCGAGGTTTCTTTTCCATTCTCCAACCTGCCACAAAAGATGCGAAGACTCGCGATGCAGCAAAGGAGTCTGCTGTCGAAACCTTTACTATGTCGCGTTCCAAGCAGCAAAAGTCTCAATCGAAAGATGACGATGTGCGGTCTCAGAAGTCTTCTGCGTCTGCGTCCACCACGGCCAATCCAAATATCCGCGCGGATGGGTCTGCGGGATTTCTTACCGAGTCAAGGAGATTGCGAACTACCAACCGAGAAACAATCCTTGGAACTGCGCTCTCCCAATCCGAAGACTATGTCTGTTTCTGGGAAGAGTCACAGTCGCTGGCCCAGTTCAATTTGTCAGAAATTGATCTTGTCAGAGAAGAGGAGGGAGCGAAGACGACGGTTGTTGCACAGTCCCATCGTGGGCGGGTCAATTCCATTGATATTGCAGTTCATCGTCCTGTTATGGTGAGTACTTCCTTTGATTGCTCATGTCGTATCTGGGACTCTGCAACGAAGCAACAGATGTTTTTGCGAGTGTTCCCAGAGGAACCATTATGTGCTGCCATTCATCCATCCGGAAACATGATAGCTGTCGCGTTTCGAAGGAAGTTGGTGTTTTTCGCGTTGACCATGAATGATTTGCTGCAAATTCATGAGATGGAGTGCAAGGGCTGCAAGGTCATGCGATTTTCTCACGGAGGCCATTATCTGGCTTGCATCTCTGGCACAACGTTCTGGGTGGTGTCTACAATTTCTTTTATGATCCAACATGTCATGCGAGGGCATATTGGACCGATCCGGTCTGTTGTTTGGTCCAATGACGACGAACGTGCCGCGACAGCCGGATATGATGGCGCGGTCTATGAATGGGACGTATTGACGGGCCGCAAAGTGCAAGAATTTGTAGACAAGGCATTCCAGTTCACAGGAGTGCTTTTTGTCGGATCTCGCTCGGAACAGTCTGGCACAGTGCAGCCGTCCCGGGAAGTAGCCGTTGTCGATACTGCGGACTCGACGCAGCTGGAGATTCGAAGTTCAGAGGGCTCCAGCCGCGAAGGAGGTAACGTAACAAGCGCGCGTAGCGTGTCCTCTTCCCACCTCGCGCCGTCCACGTTGGTGGTGTGTGGTATTGCTCGGGATTACTCTTCGGTCCGCAGGATCGAAAATGGTCAGGTGGCGGAAGACGTCAAATTCTTTGACATTCAGATTACACGGGGTTGCGCGTTCATGAACGGCAATGCAATCATCTTCGGTACTCATAATGGACTGCTGATTGTGGTGCCAGTAGATCCCCGATCTGGACAGTTCTTGTACGAGAGTAAGTATTCCTTTTCAGAGGATCCGGATATGGATGCTGGGGAGATTGCTCTTCCTCCTTCATCAGCCGCATCTGGTGGAAAACTTGTTGCATCTGGGTTTGCCGAGTCCAAAATTGTGCACCGCGTGTGCTTAATGCACGCCGATAGCATTCGGGTTGTCATGATATCATACGGCGATCAGTATGTCTTCACAGGAGGAGAAGAAGGTGCCTTGGCGATCAATACCATTTATCAACCAGCATCCGTGTTGCATAACAATGCGTTCATGTCATCCTCACAGTCAGCATCGGATAGCGGAGAAGCGGCGAAAGTTGACAAGGAAAGTGCTGCCTTTATGCAGGGCGCGATTGTTTCCCCTCTTGATGCAAAGATTGTGCAACGATTCGAGCAACTTGCTGTCGTGCTGAGAGCCGAATATCAGGAATCACAGACTCGTATTGCGGATCTTGAAGAGCAAGTCATCAAGACCAAGCAAGAACTGACAATTCGGCTTCGTGAGCGCGAGAAAGAACTCATGGACGATGCTCGCGAGTCTCGACAGCAGTATGATAAGGATCTTGAGCGCAAGATGGCAGAAATGGATGCGCTTCGAATTGCTCGTATTGACTCCGAGACCATGTTCCGCCGTCAGATGGAGCAAAACCAGTCCGAGCATTTGCGCATTCGGACCGAGATAGAGAACTCGTATGAATTGAAACTCGTTGCTGCGAATACGGTCATTGCCCAGCTTGAAGAAGCCAAAGATGAAGAGAAGGTTCGATTCGAGGATACTGTGACGTCAATGCAAACAGAACACATGGGGGTTGTTGAGGAGTTGAAATCCAACTATGAGGCGAAACTCATGGAAGCACAAGAACGATATGAAGCTTTGCAGGATGATTTGAATTTCCTCAAGAAGCAACATGCCGAGGAAGTTAGAGCCTTGTTTGACGAACAAGAGGTCGCAGTATCGCAACTGCATCACGACGCTCGCCGAGATTTGGATAAGCAGAAGGAGGCTGCATCATCCTTGAAATCGGAAGCAGTGTACATGCGAAACAAATTTGCTCAAAATCGTCAGGAGGTGGAGAACTTACGCGCCGTCGTTCGTCAGCGAGACTCTACTGTCAGTTCCGCAGAACGAGAAATTGGTGAGCTCCAGACAACTGTCAGTTCGTTAAGACGAGAAGTTCATCAGCGAGATGAGAGCCTTGTTGACAAAGAGCGATTGATCAATGATCTGAAAAAGCGCAACCAGGAATTGGAAAAGTTCCGACTTGTCTTTGGCTACAAGTTGCATGGTCTGAAACGCGAAATGGAACCCAAAGATTCACAAATCGATGCGCTTTCAAACCAAGTTCACGAAATGGAAACGGAATTTGAAAAAGAGGCTCAAGATCGTGCCGCAATGGAGCAATCTATGCGAGACAAGCAAGCTCAAATGGAGTCGCTGAATCGCGAGTTGCGCCTTGCCGAAAAACGCGAAAAAGATCGTGACAAGTACATCCGGCAGTTCCGAACGGAGCTGGGTCGTACGGTTTCCAATCAGGACAGCGGAGACTGGAAAGAATCGGTCCGACAGTTGTATCGCAAGTACGTCCTTTCCGATGCTCCGTATGATAACCACGGCTCTGGCGCCCATCAGCAGCAGTTGTCTGCGACACAATCGGAGGATGCTGATCGCTTGAACGAATGGGATCGTCAGCGTCGATTCCTTGAACAGCACAAGTCTGCCATTGCCCGACAAGGATCGCAAAAGGAAAAACTTGGCTCGGAAAATGCGAAACGAAAGCTTCGTGAGAACCACGAACTCATGGAAGAAGTGAATTCACTTCGAAGACAAAACCACGAACTATTTGCTCAGCTGAAACAAGTGCAGTCCGAGGCGCGCATGCAGGCGTTGTCTTCGCAGGCAGGTGGAGCGGCATCTGCTATGAGTGGTGGTTTCGGAGGATCTCGTGTCAACTCGGCGGCTGGCCGACCACTCTCCCAGGCACAGACAGAGTTTTCTGCTGGTAGCAGGCCTGGGTCAGCGACGAAAGTTCGTGGTAAGATTGCGAAAGGATCCACGATCGGCGCGGATCCTGGGCACTCTTCCCCGTCAAAGATGCGTCGTGCAGGACCTACAACTGCATCAATCACTGCCCTTCTAGAGCAGATTGAAAATAATAACAAGCTCATTGACATGCAGCGTTACGAAATCAAGCGTCTTCGTGAGCAAGTGCAGTATCTCTTAGAGAAGACGAAACAATTTGTGAATGTCAGCTCGTTTGACGACGATCTCAACGATACCGCTATGTCAGCAGGTGCTTCAGGCGCCCGTGCATTGTCTCCTTCACCGGCAGACGGTTTCACTCCTTCACAAGGCAATGGAGCCCGACCATCTTCACAGCCTTCTGCCGCGGTTGCTGATCTTGTGCAAGTGCCTCAGGTTCCAACGACGGCTCCTGCAGGTGCTTCCAAACCGAAAGAGATGACGTTTCCCCAACTTGGAAATAGAGCGGCGGCTGTTGCGAATCTAGAGTTCCGACCTTGATATCAGTGTAAATTTTTATACCCAGAATGAATTTCCATCTTCCCGCCCTCTCCCCTTCCGTATTTTTATGTATAAAAACAGCACCTTTTCAAATTCATTGCGTTTATACATCGCTTTGGAATTCAAGGGACGGTATGCAAATCGCGCATGGGCTGTTTGTGTGTGTGTGTGAGTGAGAGAGAGAGAGAGAGAGAGAGAGAGAGAGAGAGAGAGAGAGAGAGAGAGAGAGAGAGAGAGAGAGAGAGAGAGAGAGAGAGACGCTTTGCACAAACAATTTCATTTTTTTAATGAAGATTATTATTTGAAAGCCCTCCTGGAAACGTACCAACGAACGCCAACCAAGTCTGCGTTTGCATTACGGCGATTGCAGGTTGAGGGAATCGGAACCTGGAGGTTTCTGAGTTGCAATCGTAGCTTCACGAATTTGCTTTTGGAGAAGGACCATCTGCGCTTGCAGTTCTTCGAGCTGCCTTCTTCTGTCAGGAGGAATCTCAAATGCATGGCTCTTGAGTTTTCGTGGATCCTCCGGGTCTTCATGCCCTTCGTGATCTGACGTGTCGTGGCTCACTCCGTGTGCATTTTGCTCCAATTCGAAGAGCGACTTCTGTGGTAAAGACAAAGCAATTGTGTGAATCCATCCACATGCGACACCAGCGAAACGCACGCCGTGCAAACACGTCACTTTCACGGGTTTTGCAGAAAACGCTCTTTCTTCAGGAAGATCTCTTGCAAGTGCCCCGTGCTCGGACAGTCCCCAAGTGTACAAATCTCCGGTCTTCGTGACTGCAGCACCTCCGAAGGCACCCAGAGAGACCATTCGGACTGATTTGGAAGCCAGTGTTCGACAAAGAGTGGGAAGTCTCACAATTTCTCCTCCGTCATTTGCAAGGCCCAGTTTTCCAAATGCATTATGGCCCCACGTGTACATCTTGCCCTCGGTCGTGATGGCGGCTGTCGAAAATCCTCCAGCTGCGCAGAAAGCAACGGGTCGTCCTGCCACTCCACGCACAATCTTTGGATACGGAAGATCTCTGCATTCGTTGTGACCAGTCTGTCCGTTCTCCCCTGCACCCCATGTGTACATGTCCCCTTCCGACGAAAGAGCACACGAGTGATAAGCTCCAGCACACAGATACGTGATATCTCGATCATGCAGCACGTCAATGAGCGTGGGGGTTGCTACAATTCCAGAAGCGCTTGCCGGGGGATCGACACCGAGTCCCAGATAGCCGTGGGTGTTGTCTCCCCACACATACACTTCCCCATCCGACGCAGCAGCAATGGTATGATTCAGCCCGCATGCTACGCTTCGAACCCGCAACCCTCTCTCTGAAAACCAGGTGACTTTGTGTGGGGTGAATACGGTTCCATTGCAAGGATCGGTGGGAAGGGCAAGCTGGCCATGTTTGTTCGATCCCCACACGTACAAGTCACCATCGGTGCTGATTGCAGCGCAGTGAAAGTCGTTTGCAGCGATAAACGCTATTGTCGGAGTTGCTGGAGCCGAGGCTGGATTCTCTCTGGCATCCTGATCTCTCTTCTTGAAGAGCTGCTTCGATCTTCCCGCCTCTGGAGCATGGACGCCGTATTTTGCAACTTTTTGCGGGATCGAGTAGCTCCGTGTGATGTTTGGCACCTGGATACCCAGCGTGCCAAACCATGCAGAACCCCAGGTATAAACAACTCCGTCCACAGTTAGCGCGATTGAGTACCGCATACAAGCATGCACCTGTTTGAATCTCATCCCGTCCGTACTCTTCAAGAACTCCAGCTTTGATATTCCGCTTGGCCACAAGACAGTCGTTGGTCCAGGCGCATACTTTGACCCAATTCCCATGACCCCGAACTCATCAGACCCACAGGAATACAGCTCCGATGCATCTGCGCACGTAGCCACGAGCATCACACGCAGAGATTAATAACAACACTTTCATATTTTTAATTTCATCATGAATGCAAAAAGCAAAAGCTACTACTACTACTACTACTAATCATAATCATAATCATAATCATAATCATAATCATAATCATAATCATAATCATAATCATAATAATCATAATAATAGCAATAATAACAATAGTACTAAACCGCAGAAGCACATACATTCTGGACCATATCCTTGTGTATATCTAGTCTTCTCTGGTGGTGGATGCACTGACTGAAGTGTTGATTTAGGCCTCTTTTCACTCCCTTCTTTCCCTCTCTTTTTATTACTCGCAAACGACATTGCTCATACCCACTCCTTTTGCATATCGTCCAAACTGCACAAAACACCAAACAATACGATTTAACAGCCTTTTTTTGTATTATGTGTAATCCACGCGTTGTACGTTAACGAATGAACCGTTTTTTCCCCCTTCCAACTTTTGAAAGGCCGGCGAAAAAAACGTGCGTAGTTGCAGTTATTGCATCAACCACTGCAGGCAATTGGGCAAATTTCCCTTTTCTTTACTTTACTTTTCTTTTCTTTTCCTTTGTAAGACTTTTAGCGTTTCCTTTAATAATGAGCAGCAATAGTAATATTTATAACAATAGTAGTAGTAATAGTAGTAGTAGTAGTAATAGTAGTAGTAGTAGTAGTAGTGGTGGTGGTGGTGCGGCGTCTCTTGAGAATGACTATCGGACTGCTCGTCGTCTTGTCGCGGACATCCACGACCATTTGAATGTGCTAGAGACGAGCAAATCACCTCGTTCGGCGACGCTGCCACAACTGACCTCCGGTTTAAACTTGCTTGTTCGGACGGTACAGCAGCTGCGTGACTCGACGTCTGTGCAGCCGATTGGATCTCCTGATCTGTGGAAACGCAAAGTGGATGCGCTGTCTTCCGAATGCGAGAGCCTGAAGGAATCTGTGAAGAAGCATATGGTGCATGAAAAGCAAAAGGCGGATCGAGACGCGCTTTTCCATAGAAGAGCCACTGCGAGCGGGAGTGCTGCGAATGGGCGTAGTGCACATTTTGCGGCGATGGAGTCGTTGGACAGGGAAAAGGGCTCGTTGATGTCCGCATCGTCTGTGATGGACTCCATGCTTGCGGCTGGCTCGTCGGTGCTCACCGGCCTGACTTCCCAGAAGGAAATGCTGATGGGTGCATCGAGAAAGGCGCAGAGTGTCGCCATTTCATTAGGCCTCGGAAACCAGGTGATGAAGATGATTTATAAGAGACAGCTCGGAGATCGAATGCTCGTCTACGGAGGAATGATCGCCATCTCTATTCTCCTTTTGTTGATTTACATCTATGTCTTGTAACTCCTTCCCATTATCATTATTATCATCATTATCATTATCATTATCATCATCATCATCATCACACACACGGTAAAAGCAAACCAAACACCAAAAAACAAAAACACGCATACCCGACAGCGTTTTTCACTGTAGTCGCGAATCTGGAATGAAGGCTCCCCAGGCCCGCCCGCACAGTCATAAGGACAAGAAGACTGAGAGAAAAAGTATAATCAAGAATAATCTTCTCTTACACAGTCACTACAGGATTGTTGCATTACTTGTGAGAAGGACAGGAGAGAGACTGGAAACGTGTCCTGGAACCAGAACAGAGTGAAGGACAGAGAATGTCGAAGCGAGAGCGCAAGGAGTCGACAGCGGGTCCTTTTTTGGGAACTGCATACGTGATGAACAGCCCAAGTCATTTGAAGCGGCACTCTGTGTTTCATGCGCGCGCAAACACGATAAGTGTAGAGTATGCGGTTCAGCAGCGCAAAAAGATCCTGGTGGACCAAGGAAAACGGCAGTCGATTATTCGAGCTTCAGAGGCATTTGATGTCGATTCATTCCCGGAGGACAGCACTGGATCTGGGTCGACTTCCTATACAAATAGTACATTTTCTCCAAATTCGCCGGCGTCATCGTTGTCAACAGTCGGAGGTGATGATTCTGACTCGGACGAAAGCGTGATCGACGCGATTTCTTCTCCGTCGTCTGCAAAACACGGGCACAGTCATCATGTAGCGCACGGAAAGCACACAAAGAGTCATAGTTTGGTGCTTGTGCAAGGGTCGAATGTGCTGTCGAACGAAACGGATCTGATAAAGGACTTTACGGATGCGTATGGAGGAGATATGGATACCGACGGACCAGGGTTCCAGGCGCCGCCCATGCTACCGCCGCCATTGGTCATGGAGTACGAACCAGACACGGTGCACGAAGTAGACCCGGTGATGATGTGGGACCGTGACTACTCGTTTGAAAATGAGGATGTTTTCAAGACTGGCTGGCTGGTTAAAGAGGGTCGGATTCACAAGAATTGGAAAAAGAGATGGTTTGTGCTTCAGGGATCGAAGCTGCACTATTTCACCGCAAAAAACAAGAAGCTCAAGGGAACCTTGGACTTGGAAACGTGTCTCGTCAAGATCGCAAACCGCGAAAAAGACGGCAAAGACAAGGACAGGGATCCAAAGGACAAAGACAAGGACAGAGATGCAGAAAAGCTGTTGTTGCAGTTGGTGACAGAAGATCGGCGGCTGTTCTTCTTTGCAGAAACCAACCAAGAGACACAAGCATGGTACATGGCCATCCAAAACAAGATTGCTGCCATTCAGTACGTCAAGAAGTCCAAGCATCTCAAGATCCCACCGCACGTCCGGATCTCTGCGTTCCTAAACGCCCCCAAAGCGACCCATCTGAACTTCTCCGAGGAGCCCATTCGAATGGAAGCGGTCGTTGCGTTGTCGCAAATGCTGGCCAACCATCTGACTATCCACACAATTGAGATCACGAATGCATGCATGGACTCACTGTGTTTTTCCATTCTGTGCAAAGCACTGCACCAGGCCAGAACGCTCAAAGTTCTCGATGTGTCCCACAACAACATTACCGATGTGAGTGAGCTTGGGCAAATGCTGGCAAGCCACAAGACGTTGCAATGCTTGTCGATTCATCACAATCCAATCGGGGATTCAGGTGTCTCGCTGCTCGTCGAGACGATTGCGGCGCACGATCTGTCGCTGGAGGTGTGCTCCTTCGTTTCTACGCAAACGTCCGACGAAGGTGCCATCGCAATCGCAAAACACATGCCCAACTGCAAACGCATCACAGTACTGGCGCTGAAAGGCAACAAGATCGGAGCGACCGGTGCAGCAGCGATCGGGCGCATGCTGTTTGAGGGGAAAAGTGCTCTGACGGCAGTCGATTTGTCGCACAACAATCTCGGCAACGACGGATGCGTCGCGTTTTGCGAACACGGCCTCGGTCAAACCCGCATCCTTGACCTCAGTTACAACGACATTGGCTACTCAGGCGCGCACGCCTTGTGCAAGGTGCTTCCCGGCATCAGGACTCTAATGTTTGGCGGTAATCGCATTTCCGAGCAGATCGTTCGGGACATTCTTCTTGGCGACCAAGAAGCCCGATGGTCGTTCCCGGATGTCGAGCTTGTTCTGTAGACAACCGACTTTTGTCCTTCTTGATTCTGCAATAACGTCGTCCACCCAGTAGTTTTTTTGGATTTATCCGCTGTGCTCTCTACATTTGCACACACACGCACACACACGCACACACACACACACACACTTACTCACACTCAAACACGTTCTGTACCTATGTTCATTAGCGAACGGGGAGGCGGCGGAAATGAACAACCCTCCCCGCAATAAAATCACACAATACCATCATTAGAAAAAGCATTCAAGCAATGTGCAGGGAGTGATCTCTTTTTTTAATGACTGAAATGCGAAAGTATGATATTATAGATACATGATTTAAACAAAAGCCAAACAAGCAAAAACAAACCGACAACGACAACAGACACCACAATGACCTCATTAGAACGACCACAGCCGGATTCCACTGTTATTGCGGTTGGGATTGTTGTTGCTGCTGCTGCTGCGCGGCAGACGCAGCGAGTTTCTGTTGTTCCTCGAGATACGCTTTCATGACGCGCTGCTGATGCTTGAAGAACTTCTCAGCGCACATTGCCCCACACTGCTTTTCCTCTTGCGAGAGTTTGTTTGTTCGAAAACTCGAAACACACCGTGCAAAACAACGATCCGCAAGCGAATTGAACGATCGCAATGACTCGCGAACTTCGAGATTCTGCAAGTGTTCTGCAACTGCTTGTTGCTCGCGTTGAGATTGGAGATATGCAAACTCCATCGTGTCACTATTTCCAAAGAATGGTGTCTGACGGTTACAGATCAGCGTAAACAGTTCCGTGGAACCCTGAAAATCAAAAACGTCTCGGTGGAAATTCGAGATTAGGAGACCTCTTTTGCCTTTGTGAACACACTAGGCTTTATGAACCGATCTACGGGATCTACGGGCAACTAAAAGCAAGGGATTTTTCCATCCGATTAGAACTAAGTAAAAAAAGGCAGCTTCTTGTTTTCCACATTTTTTTTCTTGTTTTATTTGTTCTTATTTCATTTTGATTTCGTTTTCGTTGTCCACTATTCGGGTTGGTTGCGAGTCGTGTTTCGAATCTGCACGATCGATTCGAAAAGCGCCTACATTATACACCGAACATGCATATCTACGAATAGACATGCATATTCAATCCTGCATCGCGTTGTCGGGAAGGGGATAGGCCCCCCAACACGCCTCACGGCGTTCTTCAGATAGATGTTCTGCGCTCCGTTCCCAATCTCGATCAATCTGCGAGCTACACGCGGGACATGCAAACACTTTGCTTCCGCCTCGACGTGCATGGATCTCGCCGCAGCGCCCGCACGGTTTTGACGTTTACTCCTCCGTCACGATGGCAACATGGCGCGCGCGATACTCGGTCGCCTTATGGAACAAACGTTGCAAAAAGTGAAACCAACGAATGACAGAATAGATGGCTACGGATGTTGCGTTAAAGAGTGTCGAAAATGCAGGGCCTGTGTCGCAGGCTGAATTCTGGCCGAGCGTGCGGAAGCACGAATTCCTTGTGAAACAAACGTGCTAGTGTCAGCCAGTATTGACTGTGTGTCTGTTTACGCATACTTCCGCATGCATGACAATGACGTGTTGTTATTCAGCGGTACGATGATGTTTCAATCGGAAAATGGGCTACGTGCGGGAAAGTTGCAGTGCATCGGCACTTCTTACCAACGACTCTCCAGTGGCGCACAACTTTCGCGAGCTTTTCTGCAGGGAACTATGATGACGCATGCACGTGTGTGCTGAAGGGCCTGTCCCCCACCCCCCATGGACGATTGATTCGCAGGATCGATTATTCATGCAGCATTGCAATTTGTACCAAAATTAGAAACCAACTAGTATTGATGCAGTGTTTCGCAGGCGTATCGACTCTCGAATGACTGGAGTGGGTCATCGTCAACGACATTGTTACGGAGAACATAAAGAAAGGAGGGATAATCTATGACAAGCTAGTTTATATCAATAGAAGCAACTTGGCTATGTGAACACATGACAGGTTTTTAGAAGCCAGAAGCAGTCTCCTTCTTGACCTTCTTGTCGGCAAGTTCAAAGTGCTTGCAGCGCTTGATGACAACCTGGTGGATCTTCTTGCACGAACCGCACTGGAGCTTAAGGGCAATCTTCTTGGTGGTCTTGGCCTTCTTCTTGAAGACGGGCTTGGTCTGTCCACCGAAACCCTTCTGCTTGCGATCATAACGACGCTTACCCTGGGCGGCAACGTGCTCCTTACCTCTCTTGTACTGGACAACCTTGTGCTCAGTGTGCTTCTTGCACTCGTCAGACGGGCAGAAAGTCTTCTTCTTCTTTGGATACTACGAGTTTCAGAATAACAGAATGAAAAAAGGGAGGAAAAAACAACAATGACATTAGGATTAGAAATTTCGACACTGCAGAATGAACAACACACAAAAGAAACCACGCCAATCCGCCATCGAGTTTCCCAATCAAATGGCAACACCATCATCGCAGAAGCCATTCGAAAAAACAAACAGCAACCAGCCACGAATGTATATGTACCGCGCAAGACATCAAAAAAAAAACGGAAGAAGATTGCAACACGAATGCATCGGGATTCAGCAGAATTGGAGGCTCGACAACGCGACAAGAAATAAAGAGACAGCCAATGAAGGACATACCATAACCATTTTCGCAAAGAATACGTGCCTGTGGCGGAAAAGGGTACAGATAACAAGAAAGAAGAGAAAGAGAAGGGAGAAAGAGAGAGAGAAAAAGGAGACGGAAAAAGGAGGAAAAATTCGAAAGAAAACCATTGATATCACGCATCGTTCACTAAGGACAATCATCTCGATCCAAACAAGTCAAGCTAACCCTACCTTCCTGGTAGGGTTTTTCCGTTTTTTTTTTGGTGAATCCTTGCATCACCGCAAGGGCATCCTAAATAAATGACTGCTAATTAGCGGTTTCCAGAGGATGACAAATAAACATGACAAATAAAAAGACATTTTGCTTCTGGCCTAGAATCAAATTGATACTCGACAGCACGTTAAAAAGAAAAAAAAGGTTTCCCCAATCCAAAAACCCGGATTCCACCTTTCGTCGGTATTTCAGATGTCTTTTTTGTATTCATTCTACCATTGTTCAATCACTATCGTATATCATTGTTATTATTATTATTCTTTCCATTGCTATTCTTTTTCTTGGCTAGTGCGTTGTGCGAATATGAGTCGTCCGCCTACAGGGTTCCGTCCGCCGACGTCCAGTTTAAGAACTGCTGCGGGTCCTCGGCCTTCGTATTCTCGATCCGGGGTTCCTTCCTCGTATGGACCTCCTCCGGGAACGTCGTCGCAGATGGCTGCTGGTGGAGTTGCGCTTGCCCAGCAGGTAAGGGTTGCGGACAGACCTGTGACACGCGAGGGAATGCGAGCTGCAACGTCTGCTGGGGCACGGCCGCAGACGGGTCTTAATCTGACTTCGTCTCATGGATCGCGCCGTGTGGTTCATGATCAGTCCTTTTTCCTGGGCGAGATCCGCACACGGGTGACGGAGATTACGAGGGAGATTGAAGGACTGAGGCTTGAAGACGAGCAGATTCAGAGGGATAATGCATCATTTGCGCATTTTCAAAAGAGAAATGAACAGCTTGCGACAGATGTGTCGCGATTGAGGGATGAGCTTGCGGACGCGAATATGGTCATTGAAAAGGCACGGCTTGGTGAGTCGGTGGTTCAGGTTGATGCAGAATGTGCGCAGCAAAAGGCCGTGAATGCGGATTTGAAAAGGCAGCTTGATGCGTTGTTCACGGATCGCGTCGCCAAGGAGGAGAAGAAGGCCCAGATCTTGGCCCGTATTGAGGCACATGACACTAGGCTTGAGCAGGCGATGCAGGATCCAGCAAGACGCAGTCTGTACTGGACTTTGAGGCAGGAATCAGAGCGTTTGCTGGCTGAGATTGCCTCAAAGCAGGCAGAAATTAACCTTGTGCACGAACGAACGGAGAACTTGTTGGCACAAATGAAGCAGATAGCGCCGAGCCTGGCCAAATCGGCGCAGCTGGATGACGAGAGAAGAGCTCTGGAAGCACGGCTGTCCGATCTCGAACATCCAGAGTCGTCCGCCGAAACTTCTTCGGCAGCGTCTGCAGCCAGCAGCTCGGGAATTGCCGGGGATGCATCCGCTGCATCCGGCAATCCAGCCTCTGAAAAAGAACTGCTGCTGCAGCGTGTGAAGGAAGAAAACAAAAAAGTCCAATTACTGCAATCGGAAATTGCCGAACTTCGCGAGGCAATGGATGCTTATGAAGCACAGTCTGCCGCAGTTGGCGGGGGGCCTTCATCTCCTTCTCCGTCATTGGCAAAATCCACCGCAGCCGCAAATGCGCAGAAGGACGAAGAAATGGCGGCGAAGCTCAGGGATGTCCAGGCACGAGATGCCGAAATGACGACATTCTTGGATAATTTCGATTCAGTTATGCAAGCAGAGCGCAAGAAGACGGACCAGTTCCACGAGACGATTGTCGGAATTCTTGAGCACATTTCGAGGACGCAAGCTCTTGAGCATCAATTGCCGACTTCGCAGCAACACGAAGACATGAAGGCGGATCTGGCATTCAAGACGCAGCAGAAGGAGTACGCGGAGAATACTGTCGAGAAACTGAACCATGAGCTGGATACTCGCCGAAAGGAGCTTGAAAAGATGCGATCGCTTGATGAAAAGATTGATAAGGAAGTGGCTTCGCTGAAGGAGCGTATGAGTGTCATGAACGCCGATCTCAAGAGGTTCCAAGACTCTGCAAAGGTTGCCAAGGAAATGGAGGCGGATGCAAAGGACCTCACCTCCAGACGCGATGGGCTTGTCAGGATGCGCGACTCGCTTCGAAACCGCGTCTCTGCGTTGTCTGCAGATGTCGAAAATCGCAGACGAGCGCTTGCGAACAATGCCCAGCATGTGGCGCTGGAGGCGCTGGAAGGAAGAATTCGATTCTCTGCGCAGAATGTCCATGCGCTCCAGGAATTTGTGGCTGCGAAAGGCGAGGAGATCAACTTTGTTCCAAAGCGCCAACGAGTGCTCCAAGTCGCCGCGGATGTCAATTCGCGCATCATTGCCGCGCAGACGCAGGGAATTTCTTCGTATTGAGAGGATTGATGTTTTTCTTCCCATCCCCTCCTCCATCCTCTCTCCCCGCGTCCTCTGCTTTTCTTGTACATTTAGGCGCCGAAGTAAAATCAACGAAAACACACACACTCACAGAAATTAACACTCGTTAAACGGCCGAATGCCCCGAGTTAACATGTACGCCGTATTCCACCATGAATCTTTATTATGCAGAATTGAATGCTTGTCCTTGCTCTCTTTTGGCAAGCGCGTTCTTTCATCGCATGTTCATTGTGTGCTCTGATTGGCAATCCGACGTTGTTTCCGAATCGCGACACCAGCCACGAAGTGATAGAACATTTGCGTGACAAGCTTTGCAGTTCGATACTCTTCCACCAAAGGATTGAACTCGCTCATGTCGACGGCCACCACACGAGAATCCTCTCCAGAATTCTTGAGCATCTGACAAGCATCCCACGCAGTCAGCCCGTACGTCGCTGGCGCAGACACACCAGGACACGACGCGGAAACAATCGAGTCAATGTCGAAAGAGACAAACACACAATCAGAACGCATCGCATCGACAGCTCTAGAAAACGACGCCACCGCACTCGACTGAATGTCCCCAAACCAGTACAGCTTTCCGCCCTTGCTGCGCACATAGTCCGTATGTTCTTGAGAGCACTGTGAACCCTGGCACGCAAACTCGGCAAACATTGTCCCGTTAAACCTCGGATCTTCCAGCAGCTTCCGGAACGGCGATCCAGAGTGTGCAACGAGGCCATCGGCCCCATGCACAAGTGCAGGAGGCAGTGTGGCCTTTGCAGCATCCGAGAGCTGGCTGACAGGCTTCAAAGGCCGAACATCCAAATGAGCATCGATGTTCACGACCCCCAACGATTGCCTCCGTTCCGTCAGCACATTCAGTACTCCGGCTGCATTTGGATACGACTGATCGTTTCCTCCACCAACGATGAAGGGAATTCCTCCGCGCCGCACAATTTGAGTGACCATCTGCTCCAGATGCGCATGGGCTTCTTCGAGAGAGTCTCCCACCACGTCCCCGGCATCGGAAACAGTCGGTCCGTTTGGAGATCTCAAGTCCAGATTCCACTCGGGATTCACAATCGTCCCTGTGCGACCAAGCATTCTGCGAAACGCCGCAGGGCCGTTCGCAGCTCCAGGTCTGCCATTGTTCCGGATCACTCCCGCATCTCGAGCAAATCCAATCAACACAATATCGCCTTCCATTCCTGGCGAAATCAC
The DNA here is from genome assembly GCA_009859145.1 of Andalucia godoyi. NCBI lineage: Eukaryota > Jakobea > Jakobida > Andaluciidae > Andalucia > Andalucia godoyi. The sequence goes on from VRVR01000041.1 coordinate 164,532, forward strand.
TTCTCCCAGTCGCACATCATCGCTATACACCGACATTTCCCACGTTCTCAACTAAAATGAATCCAGCCCAGCGTATGCACTGCTCATTGCTGCTGTTGGCTCCATGGAATACACAAAAAACAACAAAAAAACAAAGCGCAGAAGACGATGCGGCCTGTGCACTACCGGGCACTTTGCGAGAGAACAGCCTCTTTCCTTGTTCTCATGCGTCAGCTTCTACAGTTGAAGAACGGCGCAGACGACAAACCGGCGACACACGATGCACGCTGCATGACGTCCAAGACTGCGCATCTCACACAATTTCATTATCATTCGGAAGTGCATTTACATGGGGAAAGGAGGGGGGTGGGGGGGGAATTAAAATTAAAATAAAATAAAATAAAATAAAATAAAAACAACAACAACAACAACAACAACAACAACAACAACAAAAGAATTGTGCAGTTACGCTGCACGACCTCGCAAGCTTGAAAGTCATGAAGAGATTCGCATTCGTGAGGTGGTTCCACATTCTTTCTATGCTGGTGCGCTTAAGAGGAATACATGTCGAGGCCTTGCTGAACAGCGGGATCCCAAATCTTGATGCAGCCGTCATCGGAAGCAGAGAACACTCGCGCACCAGCATGCGCAAGTCCGTAAATGAAACTAGCATGGGCTTCATCAAAGATGCGGACTACTGGGGGAACATCGTCTCGGCCCACTTGGGCAGCGCGTTGCAAGATTGCCCATCTCCAAAACACACAAATTCTTCCGTCCACACCACATGACCAAACGTGCCGTGGACCCACGCACGCAATGGAGCGCACCGTGTTTGCATGTCCTTCCAAGACAAACACACGCGAAAGCCGCTTAATTGGTTCTTCCGAAACGGAGCTTGGAAGGAGCGTGACCCATTGCCACACCTCGATTGGGCCCCCAGAGACTCCAGCATAGATCTCTCCTGTTGCGGCTGTGCACAGGCTCCACACTTCAGCACTTGTTTGGGCTTTGCAGACCTCTACATTCTTCAACAGATCAAACACAGAAATGTTAAAATCCGAAGACCCTGCAAACAAGTACCGCTGGTCCAGCGACAGAGTCAACGACAGCACACGAGCCGTCTGAGACGGCGAAGCACGGAACTCTCCACAGAACGAACCTTGCGCAACCACAGCAGCAGCATTGTCCGAGATAATTTGTTCGGGAGTTGCGTCATAGAAGCGAATCATACCGTCCGACGTACCAGCTGCAATAAGCCGACTTGCAGGGATGTGGCACAGTGACCACACAGGAGTTGGCAGTGGTTCTGAAGAATCCGCAGCATTGGAAACAGAAGGCGGAAGCGCCTGCTGCGGATACGCAGGAATAACCGATGTACACAGATTGGAATCTAGATTCCAGATGCGGATCGTTCCATCATACGAGCCAGATGCAATTCTTCGGGGTGGTATGCTCACTGCTGCGTCCAGAGAAACAATCGAGCACACGGTTTTTGTGTGCCCATGGAGCGTGGTTAGATGTGCCAAGGAGGCTTGGTTGTACACGTGGATTGCTCCAGTTGAATCGCCGCAGCACACGAACGGTCCACAGACAGTGATTGGCCACAGGAAGGGCACGTCGGCACCATCAGAAAGGAACATCCCTTCGTGGGGTCGAATCGTAAAGACATTCTCGTAAGCGTCGATTTGCGAGTCGAGCAGCGCAGGTTGCATTTGAATGGTGGTGGTGCTCGATTGCGAGAATCCAGACGAAGCAGATAGCGTATCCTCATCCATTGGGTTCACAATCCGTCCGAAAGCTTCGATTTGTGTCGCTAACCCAGTTTCAATACCCGAAGCATCAAATGCGATCTGCGAGCCTTTGCGAGAAAATTCAGCAGCACGCTCCACTGCTTCATGCAGCGTTTCCTGCTGTGACAGCACGCTTCTCCATCTGCCATCCATGACGTGGCGGACAGCCAGTAGCTCCTCGAGCGTGCATGTTTGGAACAGTCCGTAAGAAGCCGAGGTGGTGCTTCGCAGTTTTTCGTGTTGGGACTCCACTGCTGTCGAGACGGAAGCAACAGCGCCTCTTGACTTCATGAGCACCAGATCCAAATCCGCAAGCAGATCCGCCTTTCGTTGTTCCAGCAGATGAATCATGGCGTCGATCGACCGGGAAATCGAATCCTTCATTCCATTTGCGCTTTCTTCTAACTTGGCAGACGCCTGGCCCATGTCTGTCGCAGTCTTTTGGAACCATGTGTCCTGAGCAGCGGCGTCGGAAAGAAACGTGGCCAAGTCTCTTCTCCAGACTTTCAGCGCGTCTTGAATCGAGCAATGTCGATGTCCCTTTGCGGGTCCTAGTAGCAAGCAAAACGCACAAACGGCCTTTTTATCATCCAGGTCCCAAAACACGAGCTCCTGGTTGGGATGAACCGGGCACGGGGGCTTCGTTTCGGGGATGGGCTTATTGTCCACAACCGACGCAACAAATCGGCCATATGGATCATTCGGACTGACACTCAGCGCAGCACACGTTTCCCTGCACACAGGACATGAAACGACGTTTCCATCTGTACTATTTTCCGCCGTAATTGACGCAAGAGATGCGGCATCGACCGAGTGCAGGCAAGGCAGAATGACCGGGTTTCTCATCGGCTCCTGTGAGATCGGACACCGCATTTGCTCTGGAACAGAAGGAACATTTTGAAGAAGCGTAGTCGAAGCCTGCAGATCCCAAAACACATCTAACAGACGAGGAACAGCCTTGGACGACCCAGGAGTCATCGGCGTCGATCCACCACCTCCATGGTGCTGCGACGTCCCAGACACTGTTCGCAAATGTGCCGCACTCATTTCTCACTTGCTCACTATTGCTCTCTCACTTTTATGTAGAAATGATAAAAATAGAAATTTGCAGAGATGGGTGTCATCTAGAAGAAGAAGAAAGAGAAAACTTATAAAAACATGCAAACAAAAACAAGCTATCAACAAATAACAACAACAAAAGTCTGCAAAAAGAAGGAGGGGAAAGTACTAGGAAAAGGGAGCGGGTGGTTGTGTCTACTACAGTCCGCAGCTTCTGCAAAAGTTTTCCAACGACCAAAGTCCGTAGTCCAAATCCCATTTCATCATTCTCTTTTGCTTTTTCCCTTACTTCATTTGCCTTTGCTTTTTGCCTTTTGCCTTTCTTTCTTCTTCTCCATTTCTTTTTTCACCCGATTTTTTTTTTTGTTGTTGTTGTTGTTGCACATTTGCACCTCTTCTCCATTATTTTATGTGCTTTCGTAGTCTTCGCATCGACTAAAGAGCCACTCGTAGTAGTTTCGTCTTTTATTCGACCTTCCTTCCCTTTTCCCCCGAGAAATGTTTCCTAACCATTCGATCTACTCGGCGTACGTAAAGTCGTCCAGGCTTCAGGCTCCCAATTCTTCAACTCCATCATCATCATCATCATCAACAACTACATCATCATTACAACATCAGCAGCATCAGCATCATCCACACGGACAACAGATGGTGCTTCCTCAAACCCCATCGAGCTCTTCGCCATTCTACACAGCGCAGCCATCGTCCCCGCTGAGTTCGCCCAACTCACCGGGAAAGCCACCGTCTCCCGAGAAGCGCAAGAAGCATTCCAACGCGTCAACAAAGTCGTCCCCTCATTCTCCGTTTACTGCAACGGGATCCGTCGAGATCACGGATGTGAACCAGATTCCAAGTCGGTTTCGCGAGTCGGTCGCGGGTCTTGAAAGGGCGTTTCAGGCGAAGCTGTCGGTTGTGCATGCAAAGACGGTGGAAAACGACGTGCATCATTTCAAGAGCCAGATGAAGCACATTGTGCAGTACTTGCTCAGAAGCATTGAGACGATGGCGAATGGATATGTGGCTGAAATCGAGTTCTGGAAGGCCAAGGCAGACGACACGGAACGAAGAGTCGAGGCAGAAAAAAAGGAAAAGGAAGATTACTGGCAGAGGTACTGCAGAGTCCATAAGGAATATATGGAGCTGGCGGAGCAAATGAGGCTGGAAGGTCGGACTCGCATGGGAAGCCGAGATTCTCTGGATTCATTTGGCGAAAATGAAGAACGCGCACAATCGGAGACGCAGCAGCAGCCGCAGCCGCAGCCGCAGCAGGGGCATCGAAGCGGATCGAACAGCGCGAGTTCATCGAGAAACACTTCGCCGTCGCGAGCGCCAGGATCTACTGGTGCCAAGACGGACGAGAATTCTGGGTCTTCGCAAATGAAGAGTACGGAATCGACAGAACAGACAGAAGTCAACATCGCCGAAAAGTCTCCATCCAAAGTCGAACCTGCCGCCCGGTCAGGAAGCCAAGATTCTCGCGACCAAACTTCAGAATCACAACCGCAAGTACAACCACAAGCAGAACCGCAAGTACAACCACAAGCAGAACAACAGTCCGAGTTAACGTCTGCTCCAGAATCGAAGGCACAACCCGAGTTGGCGGCTTCGGGTCAAACTGCAACAGCACAAGAGCAGCAAAAGGAGGAAGCCCAGCCGAAGGCCATTGAATCGGTGAAGAATGTAGAAAAGAGATCCGCTTCTCCAAAGTCGCCTCGGCATGTCTCGTTTGCAGAGCCCACGGATGCAGACCGAAAACCGACGTCACAACCACAACAAGCACGACAGTCGCAACAGTCGCAGCAACAAGCAGAAGTTGTGGAAGAACCGTCCGCAGAGGCGGAGGAGCCTGAAAAGAAGGACCAGAATGATGCTGTTCCTCCACCACGGAGCCGACAGGGCTCGATTGCTGGATCGCGAGTAACGCAAGAGCAGCGCCAGGCCGAAAGAGAACAAAGAGCAAAAGAGGAAGCGGAACTTGCACAGTACCGTAACACGTCCGAAACGGCGCCGGCGCAGTCAGATTCAGCAGTGCTCCAGTCGACCGCGGAGCAACCAGCATCCAGTGTTTCGTCTCCTTCTCCTTCTTCTCCTCCTTCTTCTCAAGATGCACCAGCGAAGGACTCCGGAGAACCTGCTCCGCAACGGCAACAGCCACGTGAACCAGAGAAAGAAGCGAATGGTTCTGCAGCGTCTGCGCCTACTACTCCAAATTCCAGTAGCTCTCCGCCGCAGACACGGACTTCGTCATCTGAGTCTGGTACATCAGAAGCTGCTGCGCGTACGCGTTCGCCGTCCACCAGGTCTACGAATCCATCCGCAACCCCGGCTGCGACTGCCGCTCCTGCTGCTGCCACAGCTGCAGAACAAAAAGATGAGACTGCCCAGGCTTCATCTGCACCCGCTCCGGGGCCCTCGTCTTCGTCGGCCGCGTCTTCTCGGAGCGGATCTCCCGAAGCTTCTCCCGCAAACAGTTCCAGCACGTCACCGACAGCGGGTGCGGCGACAGAGCGCAAGCCGCTGGATGAGCGGTGGAAGAAGTTGCTGGATGCAATGCCTGCATCGTCAGACAATGCAGTATCGTCTAAAAGAAGAGCCGATACGATCAACACAACGTCTCACAAGGATGGGCCGTATGTTCCATTGTTGGGCAGATCGCAGCAACTGGGAATCAGCACCAAGGTTGGGGATGAATCGGGATCTGGAGAAGATGCGCAGTCCAACGTGGACAAGGAGCGCTTGCGCCGTCGTGTTCGAGACATCGTGAACCAGCGGCTCAAAGAACGCGGTGTGTACAACAACAATCCAGATGCTTCGGAGCCTGCGTAAATAGGAATTCCAGCACGCGACCATTTCTTCACTGCAAAATGCTTACGTACCCAAAGAAAACTTCATTCCTGATCAATGCCAGCCTTTCTTTTTTTTTTTTTTAATACTACTGTTGGTCACGGAGAGTCTATGTGCATTCTACAGAAATCTGCTTATGCCTTCTTGGGGGCAGCCTTCGGCTTCTGTGCGGCCTTGGAGGCAGCGGCAGCGGCGGCGGGCTTCTTCTCCTTCTTGGTATCCTTTGACTGCTTGTCCTTGAGATCCTTCAAGACCTTCTTGACGAGCTTGGCCTCCTCAACGAGGAAGGCACGGAGAACACGCTCGCGAACCTGACCTCCGGTCAAAACACCACCATAGGGGCGTGCAACGGTCTTTGCACTCTTTCCAAGGCGGCTGTATGAAGAGGGACGGAGGCGCTTGAGCTAATTCATCAGAAACAACAAAAAGAAATTAGTAACACAGGTTCATCTTCAAAAGAAAGCGGAGAGGAGAAGGGATAAAACAAGGCACAAAAATGTCCATGGAGAATGGAACACAAAGAAGAAGAATTGGGTGACATGGAACGTGGTCTGAAGGAAACACACACAGACGCCACGACTCTTTTGATCCACATCCAACAAAAAACGACAAAACACTCAAGAAGAGAAAATGAGGAAGGGAGAGGAAGAGGAAGGGAGAGAGAAAGAAAGAAACGACACATACACCCTGGAGTGCCTGTCCACCGAGGTTGTGCGGTGCATGAACGCCCTTGCTTGCCTTGGTGAGGTACTGGACAACAAGGCGTCCACCGGGGGTCTTGACGACCTTGGTGGCGTTCGCTGCAGTGTTGTACGAGTGGCGGCGGCGGTAGGTGACACGAGTATCCAACATTGTGTGATTAAAGGAAACAAGACTCTCGAAAAGCACAAGCAAGAGGGAAAAAGAAGAGAAAGCAAATCACGTGTGAATTGGAAAAATTGTTATTCGTGTTTTCCGATCCGCAAGGAAGGGGTTAAAGGAGGGGCAATGGTGCCCTAGCCGAGCCTATCGTTGTTTTTGGCATGCAGAAAGTTTGAGTCCTTAACCCTAGCTGCCGGATCATTCCCGGTTCTGGAAATCCGGTGTTCATTAGGGTAACGAGGGCCCTGTCGGGGGACAGAGGGAAAAAAGCCTTTGGAAAAAAATAAATCCTTCTACGGCAGGCGGCAAGTGGGAGGGTTGAGAAAAAAAAAATCAAGCATCATGTGACGCAGCAGACTTTCGCTCTTCCAGATCCTGCTCATACATTTTTTTTTTCACGTTAATCATTCGTTCTTCTCGTTTCTGGTTTCCTTAGGTTTCCTTTTGATCTCAATCAATTCGGACGAATCTTCTTGTCATTATTCATCCGTAACGTTGTGCTTTTGATCTCCTTGTATGTTCTTTGCCCTCGCAACATCTCGAAGGCAGCTCGCATCTTGCACAAAACCACTTTTTGCACCCAGACTTTCGCTTTCGGCGCTTTCCTCATCGTTGCAGTTCCTCCGGCTTTCATCTTCGGAAACCTCGAACCCTTCAGGAAACACTTCTCCTTCTGCTCCTCCTGCCCCCTCCCCTTCTCCTTCGACTTTGAACAATCTTTCTGTTCCATCGACTTCATCCTTGCTTTCTGATTCCCAGGCAAGCTTTGCTGATAGCAACCGACCAAGACGCAGAATGTACAAGGATCGCTCTTACGAAGACCGCGGATTTGACGACTCTTCCCGTGGAGGCCGCAAGACCACTTTTGACCGTGACGCCTCTCCTCCTCGCTCTGGGGGCGGAGACTATGGCAGAGGTCGATCGTTCGGTGGAGAACGTCCGTCCTCTTCCTCCTATGATGCGCCGTCCTATGGATCATCATCCTCTCGTGGAGGCTACAATGATCGCAGCTCTGGATATGGCGGTGGACGCAGCTCGCCTTCTTATGGAGGCGGCTCTCGTGGGGGTTCGTATGATTCGTCGGCTCCTCGTTCGTATGGTGGCGGATATGGCGGTCGCGAAACTTCTTCATACGGCGGCAGCAGTGGTGCTGGCGGTGGATACTCGCGTGGTGGTGTAGATAGCTATGGGGCCAAGCCTGTAGATGGTGCGACCTCTGGGTACGGCGCTCCGCAAGAAGAGGCTAGTCCCTCCACGCCAGAGCCTTTCACCAAGAACTTCTACAAGGAGCATCCGGATGTCACTGCGCGTACTGACCGTGAGATTGCAGACTACCTCAAGGAACACACTGTGTTGGTGAAGGGCGCCGAGGTTCCAAAGCCACTATTCCGCTTCGAGGAAGCCGGGTTCCCGTCGTTTGTGCAGGATTCTTTGCGCCGCGCCGGGTTTGAGAAGCCGTCTATCATCCAGTCACAGGCCTGGCCAACATTGCTTTCTGGTCGCGACTTGATTGCAGTTGCAGAGACTGGTTCTGGAAAGACTCTCGGCTTCATGCTTCCCGCGTTTGTGCACCTTCGTGACCAGCGCCCAATCCGCCACGGGGAGGGACCCATTGTGTTAGTTCTTGCACCGACTCGTGAACTTGCAATGCAGATCGATGTTGAGACAAAGAAGTTTGCTGGTGCATCCAAGGTTCGTTCTGCCGTTATCTACGGTGGTCAGCCTCGTGGTGGGCAGATCCGCCAACTGCGCCAGGGAGCCGAAATCGTTGTAGCAACCCCGGGTCGACTGAACGATTTTTTGCGTGAGGGAATCATCAACTTGAACCGAGTCACTTACCTGGTTCTGGACGAAGCGGATCGCATGTTGGACATGGGATTCGAGCCGCAAATTCGCGAAATTGTTGATCAGATCCGTGCCGATCGTCAGACAGCGTTCTTCACGGCCACTTGGCCCAAGGACGTTCGGGAGCTTGCTCGCGACTTCATGTCAGAGGATACTGTGCAGATCAACGTTGGCTCGACCGAGCTCACAGCAAATCCTCGTGTCAAGCAGGAATTTTATTTCGTTGGAGACCACCAGAAGCAGGACAAACTTTTAGACATCATCCGTGACCCGCATGTGAACGATGGCGGGCGCATCCTCGTGTTCGTCGCAAAGAAGGTTGACTGCGATTATGTCGCACGTGCAATCACGCAGCACACGGGGCTTCAGGCACTCTCAATTCATGGAGACAAGACACAATCAGAGAGAGACTACACTCTCCAAACGTTCCGTAATGGACGCTGCACTGTGATGGTTGCAACGGATGTTGCTGCTCGTGGACTTGGTATGTTTTCTTGCCTTTTTCTTTACTGACTTGTGTTTTTTTTTTCTTTTCTTGTTTTTTTTGTTTTTTTTTTGTTTTGTGGTAATGCATGCATGCATGCACATACAGTATACAGGAAGGAAGGAGGCTTCGAAATGATGACATGAACTTGCGCAAGGCTTCGCGAGACTGGTTTCCACACTTGGGTCTCGTGGTGCTTTTTGTCGCAGGAGTTGACGTACATGCAAGCATTTCTCTGCTGCAGATCCCGAAATCATTGGATGTAATCCATCCCGTATCTCGGGGTTTCCAAGGGGAGAGAAGGCTTGCTCGTCAATAGTGGTGTGTGTGTGAGCCCAACTGATTTTCGTCACAGAAAGGGGGGTAATGTGCAATGAACTGATTTCAATGCGGATGACATTTGTCTGCAGCGGATCAGGTTCCGCGCATTTCCGAGTTGGTCTTGCTAAAAAAAAAAGACATGATTCATACGGCGTATTTTCCACACTTTTTTGAAATTCTTTGGGTTCTAGCAAATGCAATCCTTTCTTCCGGAAGGATGCCTTGATAACGTGCTCATTGAAGTGGAATGCGCTGTATGTGCCTTTTCTTCTCACTTCTTCTTGTTTTCTTCCTTGTTTTCCGTCCTTTCCCTCTTATTCTGCCTTTTCGTTTCCTCCTCCCTCCCCCCATCCATCTTTCTTCCTTTTATGTTGTTCATGTTTGTGCTTACATTGGTGTTTTCCTCCTCTATTTCATTTTTCTTTCTTCTCTCGTGTAGATGTCAAGGATATCAAGCACGTCATCAACTACGACATGCCGAACGGTGTTGAAGATTACATCCATCGCATTGGACGTACTGCTCGTGCTGGTACGGAGGGTACTGCGCATTCCTTCTTCACCCCGTCTTCCAATCCGCTGGCTGCTGAGCTCTTCAAGATTCTGGAAGAGGCTGGTCAGGAGATTCCCGCGGAGCTCCGCGACATGGCTCGTCATCAGTTGGAGCGCCAAATGGCCTCTCGCCGTCGTTATGGTTTCTCCCGTGGATTCTCTGGATCTCGTGGAGGCAAGCCGTCGAATTCTGGCGGACGCGGTGGCGGATATGGCGGCGGATACGGCGGTGGTCGCAGTGGTGGATATGGAAACGGCGGATCTGGCGGATATGGCGGATATGGCAATGGCAGCAAGTGGTGATCTTCTCTGCTTGTGATAGAAGGTGAAAATTGTTTATTTGTATCGTGGCAGAACGTGATAAATTACGGAGGACAGGAATCTCCCAGGACCCTGGAGATGAAATAAAAAAAAGTAAAATAAAACTGTGTACACACTTTCCGGAAGAAGAGTAGCTGTCGCAGGAAGAAACACGCACAGCTGTCCCACAAACTCCACTCAATCAACCTCTCTCATTGGGTCTCGCGGTAGCAAAGGAAGCGACTGCTTGGAGCGGCCGTCGTCGTGGTCACGGTCATGCTGAGGATTGGAGCAGGTAGCCGCTAAACATGCAGCCGCGCTTCTCCTTTCATGGTTGTCCGGCTCTGCGAGACCGTGCTCCTTCTCTTGCGGGGCCACTGCACCTTCCAAGCACTCCGCTCCATTTGCAGCAAACTCAAAGTCGGATTCATCCACTTCAATGTCTCCGAGCTTGAAGTCCAAGTTGCCGTATGAGAACCCGAGTGCCTTGTCCACGTGTCGAACAAGCGCAAGCATGCTCTTCTTGTTTTCCACGCCAAGCATTGCAAATGACACGAGAGAGTAGTCTGCGAGCACCTCGACCATTGTTGCGGCCAGCTTCTTCTTGCGCATGTCGGCCGCGGTTTTTCGGGGCATTTTCGTCACGAGGTTCTCCAAGCCTTGCCCCGAGGCATAGAATCCCGGGTCAAAATCAAAGGACCATTTGTGCTGTGGAAGAAGATCGCATTTTGACAAGACGTTGATATGAGGAAGCTCGAGCCGCATCATGCATCCGAGAGAGCACATGCAGACTGCCAGAAATGCGCCTGGATCTGCACAGTATACTGCATCCACGAGATGCACAGCACACATTCGAATCTCGCACTCCTTCTGCAACCTTGCCAGCAAGCGCTGTGCAGTCTCATCGTGCGTCCAAAGCTCTCCTTGTCCCGGAAAGTCAATAACGACCGTCGTGCCACTCTGCAAGTGTCTGTTCAGCCGCACCACCAACCAGTCCAGATTCGCCAGCACATACTGCATCGCACACAGCAGCGCCCCGTTCGGACCAAGCCTCAGAACCTCTGCCATCGTCGCAAGATCCACCAGGTCCCGTACATCAATATCCGGCGTGTACGACACATGTTCGGCCGCTGGATCCAGATTCACAAGCACGTGCTTGCGATTCAGCGCTCCGTACAGCTGGCCTAACGCTGCCGTGCACGTGGACTTTCCTGACCCAGGCGGCCCAACTACCACTATCCCGTACTTCATTCGGAAGTCAAGACAAAAAAATTATAATATCACACCCTCTTCCTACCTCGTGTTCTTCTCTCTCTCTCTCTCTCTCTCTCTCCCTCTCCCTCTCTTTCTCTCTCCCATATATATACAGCTGTGTGGCTGGAGAAGCATTCGGACAATAAACCCCCCGACATGCACTTTTTCTCCACATCTTCCAAATGCATCAATTGATGCTGCTCCGTAAGTCGCAACGCACAAGCTATTTTTGGAGTCGGAGTTGGTGCAATAAATCTCGTTCCCGAAAGAGTGTTGTGCTTATATAAACGCTTTGAGTGCCTTTTTTTTTTACTTTTAAAATAATGATTTATTATGTTAAATAAAGAAGCAGTGATTTAAAAAATATAATCATATACAAAACAACCGAATTCAATTTTGACATTCCTCGCAATACGTCCTCTGTTCCCCCCCTGGTTTGTCGCTTGCTCTCTCGTGTCTTGCTCTGCTGTCTGGCTCATGAAAGATTCAGTGTTCCCGGTCAACCATCCGCACAACCAGCATATCCACGTTGGAGACCGTGGGTATATTCAGTATCTTGTGGCTGTGGACGGCAGCGATGCGTCTCGTCGAGCTGCGGCGTATGTACAGCGGATTCTTCGGCCCAAGGACCACGTGGTGTACCTGTCGATTGTCAAGCATGCTGAGCAGCGACGCGCAGCAGAGGAGCTGCTGGCTTCGTACCACCAGTCTTTGAATGAAGCGGACTTTGAGCTTGTGCACAGGGTGCTGGAGCCAAGTACGGGATACACGAGCCCCGGGGAATCCATCTGCAGGTTTGCACAGGAGATTGGCGCAGATATCGTCGTCACTGGGCACCGTGGACTCGGGGACAAGAAGAGAATCTTCGAAGGCGGGGTTGGAAAGTTTGTCGCAAACCACATTCATTGCTCCGTCATGATTATCAAATAAACAATCATATTGTATATACACAACCGTAAGTGCAAGAGAGAGAGAGAGAGAGAGAGAGAGAGAGAGAGAGAGAGAGAGAGAGAGAGAGAGAGAGAGAGAGAGAGAGAGAGAGTGTGTGTGTGTGTATAGAGTTTATTGTGGTCGAGAATTAGAAGATGGTGCATCTATGCTTGAATTTGAACTGTGTGACTGTGGCAGTGGCAGTGACTGGATGGACATAGAGTGCAAAGCTTGGGTTGTGGCTTGGAGAAACTCGCGCTGTTCATCCAGAATCTTGACCCGCTTTTCAAACTCGAGCATTGTGGAAACGCGAAATTCGGCAAGTCTAGACACCAGCTCGTCTCTTCTGACCGCCATCCTCGCAGTCACGTTGGCCACCGAATCGTCAATTTCCTTTCGAAGCGCTTCGATGAAGTCGTAATCCGCCGGTCCACGCACCACCTTTCCGCTACCGTCTTTTGCCTCTGGCTGGCTTTCCCCCCCTCCCTCTTCCTCTTCCTCTCCCTCTCCTTCTCCCTCTTCCTCTTCGTCGTCCTGTACCAGCAAGTCGACCTCAGCATCTGCACGGTCCTTGTTCGTGACCGGTTCCTCGTCGATTTCGCGAACAAGGGGCAGCGTGCGCACGATTTCCGATCTGTAGCACGCCGGATCACAGGCCTTATTTCCCTTGAAATTGACATAGGCAAGCTTGGCTGAGGGAAGCTCCATTGCATCGACTGCTTCAAGCGCGTTGTCCGACAGATCAAGATACTGCAACTCGTCCAAAAACACGATATTCTCAATCCGTCGAATCTTGTTTTGGGACAAAACCAAGAACCGCAACCTCGGCAGAAACTCGAGTCCTTCGATCCTCGTAATGTGATTGACCTGCAGCTGCAAATGCGTACAATTCGAGAACAAGTCTAGATTTTCAATGCGTGTAATTCCGAGTCTGTCGAGTCGCAGATGCGTAAGAGACAGAAGAGACTCTGCAATCCGGTCGGAATCTCGCGACCGGACTCGCGCATCCAAACACTGTTTTGCAATCAGCTCCATCGTGATTGTCGAGTGCCGCGTCTCTGATGCGCCTCCATACATGCTACGAATCCTCAACGCAAGGTCCTCGGCCTCGCGATCTCGTCGCTCTCTCTGAACAGTCAACATGTACTCGAACATCCCATCCGTCACCGCATCCTCCCCCGACGCACCAACCTCCCGTGACGGTCCCAATCCGGATCCCGATCCCGATCCCGCACTCGCAGAAGAAGAAGAAGTGGCAGCGATTTTGGATTTGACTGATTTAGGCTTGACTGATCGCGGCGCATTTGCATCCGTTGCAGATGAGCTTGACGAAGCCAAAGACGACATTTTCGGCGGTTTTGAACTGCTTGATCCAACTGCTTTCTTCTCCACTGATTTTGAACTCATTTATTCCTCGCGCGCGCACCACAAAATAAACCACCTACGTTCCCTCCCCTCTGTTCCTACTCCTGCTGGCCTCTTCTGTTCAGCCTGGCTCATGAATAAAAAGGGGGTTCGTGGATCGAGGATTCCTGTGTTTCCGATTCTGGATTATCAGCCTCGTCGACAATAGTCAACTGCTCTGGACGTTCTGCCGGATGTTTACGATGCACGGAACAGCATATGATTGTCAGCGATCTCAGCCAACAGAGAAGAAGAAGGAGAAGAAGGAGAAGAAGGAGAGGAAGAAGGAGAGGGAGAGAGAGCGAGAGCGAGCGTGTGTACGTGTTAAGTAGAGTGATGGAGAATGTCGCTTACTGATGTGGAATGGCAAGAGCTGTTATGGCAGCCTGAAATGTACGTTGATTTACAGCGAGTTCGATCTGGAGCGCGACACGGTCTTTCTCAGAGCATTCGAGCAGATGTTTGGCGATACTTGGTCCACATTGCACATCCTGACAAGTGTATGTCCCCTTTTCTCCTGCTCCTGTTCTTTTCCTCGCTGCTTCTTAGCTTTTTGTACATGTTGTGTTCAGGCCGAACGCTCACAACATGGATGAAACGAATGTGCATGTGTGCTGATCCTTTTCAATATGAATTGTCATTTATTTATTTATTATGTATATCATTAAGCGGATGAAATGACGAGGTTGTCGGCGCTGGACAATGAATTCAACTCGATTTCAAAGCAGAATAACATCGTTTCGAGAAGCTTCCGAAGATTTCTTGTGGATGTGTCGTCTGCATTTGCACAGTCGTCTGCGGATTTGTACACGGACCCCGATTGCATACTGCTACATCCATTCTCGAACCAGCTGGTGTCCACGAGACGGCTGAGCCGGGCGAATGCGAATGAAAAGCAGATTATGCCGAGTCATCACTCGCATTCGCTCTCTGGATCAATTGACCCAGTCACTTCGGAAGTGCGCTCGTTCGGTTCACGCTCTGGACAGCTGTTCTCCCCATCCGGGCAGTCTTCCGCTTCGTCAATGTATGCGTTTTCGATTTTCCCACACTCCATTTCCCAGCACCAGCAGCCGGCGCCGGATGCAAGTGCTGCGGGAGCAACACTCGCCGAGAAGCATTCTCTAGGCCATTCGCATTCGCATAACCATCAGAGGCACTATGCTTCTGCGTTCAACCAGCTGACCGGCAGTTCGGCGGCGGGGGCGGCGGGATCTTCTGGTGGGACTGGCGCGAACGTCATTGTCCAGGCTTCAGGTCAATCCCAAGGAACAGGTCCAGGTGCAGGCACCGTGTACCATCTTCCATCGTATGCACTGGCTTGGAGGAATAGGCTGATTACGCAGTCGTTGGAGCGCATTTTGTCTGCGTTTCACAATACGTATCCGTTTGTCCCGTTCGATGTCAACCATCTATACCTGGCAACCATGATGATGGTGGTGTTTGCTCAGTCGGAACGAGACGCGTATTTTGCGTACGTCACGCTCCGGAAATGGCTCTCTTGCAGCCCGCTGTTTGAAGAATCCACTATGAAATACCGCGTGTCAAAGTTCCTGATGCTGTTTCGGTGCACACAGCCACGGCTGTATGAGGCGTTCTTGGAGGAAGAAGTGGCGATGCACGAGTGGGCCGTGTCGTGGATCAAGTACTGGCTGTTGCCGCAACTTACTCTTGCTGCGTCGATTCGCCTGTGGGACACGTACTTGGCAATGGCGTCCGATTCAGACCGAGAGGAGCTACACATGTGCGTGTGTCTCGCCATCTTAGCGTCGACCCAGGAGAGCATGAGAGAATTTGACTACTCGGAAATTACTAGCTTCCTACACGAGCTTCCAGAAGAAATTGACATGAACAAGATGCTGGAAAGGGCTTACAACATTCGAGAGTACATTCGGTCTCGGAACTTATTGTGATGCTCTGGCTGCCGTGGCACTCTCTTCTTTTTCTTCTTCTTTTTATTCTTTTTCTTCACTCGAATGAACAGCAGCAGCAACACCGGGGGGTGGGGGAAAAGAAAAAACAGCAACTACAGGGCTATCGTTTTTGCTTGCGATGCGTGAGAATCATGACAAGAAAAGACAGGAAATACTGCATGACGGCCAGCAAGAACAAGAGGCCCCGGCACATAGGAATGTCCGTCATTTCATATCCTCGGACAGCCAAGATACGGCTCAGCGACGCAACATCCTCGTAATGCTCCAGCACCACAAGGTAAAACAGTTCGATTGCCCACCGAGGATACGATATGGAACAAAAGACGGAAGTGAGACCCTCGGATTCTGGAAGCAGCTTGACGACTCCGCCGAATGCAACGGCGAGAATCAGCGAAATCGTCGTACCACCCATGTTCGACATCCGAGAGTCGAACACGTGGCTGGAAAGGTACCCAATCGAAAATGCATTGAGGTAGATTAGAAGAATGACGCCGAACATTTCTGGGCCGCTGACTGGCGACGAAAAAAACTGGCAGAATCCCACAGAAAAGACAAATGCGGCAGGTATCATGCGGAAGACAAAGTCCGCGACAAGTTTGGCAAGAAAGTACATGATTGGATTTAGTCCATGCGAAGCATCTCTCCAGTATTGAACAGCCTCGGACCCAAACGTCTTTGTACTCGCAGTCACTCCAACAAATGAAATGCCCCAGACTATGAACAAACCAAGATATCCAAGCTGGTCCTTGACAGGAGAACTGCATGTTTTGCGCAGTTCAAGAGGGCAAAGTGCTACCACGTCCGTGTCCACAGGCCCAAGGAAGTACTGATGCTGACCTGAAAAACCAAGCACAATACCTGCAACAAGATGCAAAAAGTTTTCCTCCAGTAATCGCTTCTTCTGATTCCAGAGTTGATAAACAGTTCTGTGCAGACAACCCAAGAAGACAATGTACCAGGACTGCGAAGGCGGCAATGTGGAGGGGGGGCCGACGAAGAACAACTTCAGATCAAACCACAGATCAGAAAACGTGGAGCAAGCATTTGACTGCACAAGCCTCGCCGTTCGAGACGTCCATGCCAAGCAGCCAGGAAGCCCATTATTTTGCTCGTCTTCCGTGGCGGACGGCGAAGCTCGGTCCGTCGGGTCTGGGGTACCGGTGCTGCTTGGCTGCAAGATAGAGACGGCTGCTGGAATTTCGGCGGACAATGGATGCTCACAAAAGAAGGGCGCAATCACCTTCCAGAGCGCATTCCACTGCAGAGGTGTGTACTTATCGGATACCAGAGCATCGAGAGCAGTATCCGCGACATTTCGGCCGTCGCAGCGAAAGCCCAAGTGCTCCAGGTATGCAGAGAGCTTCGACACGGGGCCATTGAAAGCCATGTATCCACCAGGAGCGAGAAGCACGAGATCATCGAACATGTTGAATACTTCGAATCGGGGCTGGTGGACCACTGCAACGCAGGTCAGGCCATCTGAATGTACTCGCTCCTTCAGTAGGTGGACCAGTTTGACTGATGCAGAGCTGTCAAGACCCGACGTCGGTTCGTCCAAGAAAAGAACACTCGGCCCTGCGACGAGTTCCATTCCAATGCTTACTCGTTTCTTTTCGCCGCCGCTGATAACCTTTTTTTCTTCATCGCCGACAAGAGACTTTGTGCGATGTGCAATTTGCAAAGATTTGAGAACTTCATTCACTTTTTCAACAATCTTTCTCCGGAGACTTCCTTTTGGCGACCGAAAGACTGCGGAAAAGTAAACATTGTCGTACACCGTAAGTTCGCTAATCATCGTATCTTGCTGCGGCACAAACCCAAACGTTCTCCACAGCTGCGCCTCCTTCGTCAGTTGAACGCCATCGCACAACAATGTACCGCTGGTAATTCTTTCCTTTCCTGAAATGACGTGCAGCAACGTCGTCTTTCCAGCTCCAGATGGACCCATCAGCGCGGTAAGCCGCCCGGGGACAATGCGCCCGGATAGCCCATTCAGCACCTTTAGTCCGTCCGGCGTCTCAAAGGATATACCATCGTACTCAATGACCCTTCCTCGATGTGCGGATGAGTCCTGTTCGGTCTCGTCCGCATCAACCAATCCAACCTTGGCAGATCCATCGTCCTCTGCGCTTCCCTGCGCCTGACCTTGAGCTTGGTTGCTGTCGCCACCTTCTCGACTCTTCAGATTTCTGGAAGATACTGTTCGGATGATCGAAGGCATCACCAATTTGCGAATCAGCACTGCGAGGAAAAACAGAACGATTAACACGGCAATCGTGACCTCGACTCCATACTTTTGCGGTTCAGAAGTCCCCTTTGGACACGACGCTATAAGCGGACATCCAATCGGTTCTTTCTGTCCCGGTCGACAAAACGAGCCCTGCGGACAAACAACCATTGTGGTCGGAGATGGACAGTAATGACCTTTGCAGCAATGCACCGCTTGCGCAACATTCGCAGGACAGTAGAATCCGGGATTGCACGGCAAGGCGTGTCCTGGAGTCGGGCAGAAGTACCCAGCAGGACAACTCCATGTGGCCCGCGCACACTGGCACTCGGAACGAAACACCGATGCTCCAGGACACTCTCCAGGGACGTACACGCTTTCCGAGCAAGCCGGGCCCACTTGTGCGCTCACACAAAACACACCACCCGCAACGCAGAAGCCCAAAAGCACGCACACTGCAACACACCGATGCATCATCCGCAGTTGTCTTTTCGCAATCGTCGTTTTATTTTATTTTATTTTTTATTTTTATTTTTATTTTTATTTTTGCCACCACTTTTCGTATGTGCAGGAAGGCGGGAGAGAAAAACGAAACACAAGCACAGACCGCAGTTGTCCGAAGAGTTCCCTGGCGGTATCCTTCGATACGGCCCCACCAGATCGCAGCTGGCCTCAGGGACTCCCATCATCCTGGACCTTGGGAACGCCGAAAAAGAAATGCATCGGGAAAATGCCATATTTGGGCATCAGGGTTGAATTACCATGCATGCAGACGCCACTCTGTCACGCATAGACGTTTGCTCGGACCAGGAATACCCCAATAAGGAAAGATTCGCACTCTGTGTTCCATTGCGAGGCGGCAATACAAAATCAAAGAAAGAAAGCAGCTACAAAGGCATTCAGAGCCGACTGGTTAGCAAAAAGGCCTCTTTATTTTCCGTCCTGCCTTTCTGCTCGATTCTTTCCTGTTGTCCGTACTGGCCTATTTAAAGTTCCACAGTTTCCACACAGTTTTCTCCTTCACGCACGTGTATTTTCCTTCCTTCCTTCTTATTTTTCCAAATATTGAATTCAAGGAAGGGTTTGAAGGGGAGGTTGGGTTTAAAATTTTTTATTGTGTACGAACGGAATGGGTGCTCAGTCGTCGAAATCGCATACGCATCGAGATCACTTCAAGGAGCTGACCAGTTCCCATGGGTCCAACAGACGCCATCGCACGCCGCATCATCATCACCATGCCCTTCATCACGCAAACGGACTTCATGGTCAGTCGTCATCACATGAAACCAGGAGAGTCCGTGACGCTCCGTCCTCTTCTGTGTCCGTCTCTTCCTCATCTGCACCCTCGACGAGCAGTGCTTCTGTTCCTCAGAGCAGACGTGCATCGTTTCTGGATACGTCGCTGATTACGCTCCGTGATACGGATCGATCTTCGCGAAGTACCTCTCGATCATTGTCACCGGGCGTCATTCGGCTCAGTGGTTCCGTGCATGGCGACGCCGACTTGGGCCACCTCCCACTTGGATTGGAGCCCGAGGACCAGTTTCTCAGTCTGGACACAAGCTCGGATGCTGAGTTTGCGCGGCGGCTGCAGCTTGCAGAAAACTACCGAGCCAGTCGACGTGCAAGCGCAGCCGCGACTCGCCCGATGCATGCGGCGCCACGGAATACGACTGCAGGCCCGACGAGCACAGCGGAGACAGCGGGCCGGCTGGCTCTGCCCGTTCGAACATTCGACATTGTAGACTTGTTGCCGTCGTTTGAGTACAAGCTGGCTACCAAGCGAAGTGGATCACTAGGCTGCTCTTCGACTCGGGACGCAGAGGGCGGATCGTCGTTTCTCTCCACAACATGCTCCTCTTCATCGTCGTCATCGTCGTCATCGTCTTCGTCGTCTTCGTCGTCTTCGTCGTCTTCATCGTCGTCATCGTCATCGTCATCGTCATCGTCATTGACATTGACATTGACATCGTCATCGACATCGACATCCTCCGGCAGTAATTCTCCACTGAATGAGTCGGTCGCGACGGATTTGTCATCGTCTCCAAATGACGCAGGCTTCCAATCGGCGGATCATAATGCAGAGTACGATGACAATACGTGCAATATTTGCTGCTGCGAGTTTGAAACCGGAGACTTGATCCGAGTTCTCCCGTGTGTTCACAAGTTCCATGCCATGTGCGTGGACCACTGGTTGCGAACGTACCGTTTGGAATGCCCGCTATGTAAGTTGGACGTAATGTCTGGGTTGGGGTTGACGGCACGGGCTTCGCAGCCAGCGTCGCATCGGCATCGCACCGACGAATCTTTTGCAGCCAGTACAGGCACCCATGCATCACAGATTCTTCGCCGAACTACCGAAACGAACCGGAGTTCAAACATGGAAGACGCCGTCGACGTTCGCACGTTCCGGTTCCGATTTCGTGATACGAACGAGAACTCTTCATCGGCAGATTCGGGACCCGTCATAATGTAAGAAGTCGGGGAAACATAAAACAGTAATAGAAATCATTTGTCGTTGGTGCGTTCACCATGCACACAGCAACATTCGTCTACTCGACAGATTCTCCTTCGCAGAGTGCACGCTTGTTTACTTTGCGTCATTAGCATTCTTTCCTTTTCCCCCTCCTTCCTCTTGCTCACATGGGGATGCACACACAACGACTATCAAACAGACGTGTTTTCTTTTTACGGCTGCACTGGCTCGGGATGCACCACGTCCTCAAGCTCAGGAACTACATCTGCAAAGTCTGCAGGCGGTGCCTCGGGTACTTCCGGTGCCTCTCCGCCAATGTCTGCGGTATCTGGTGCTTCGGGCACGCCCGGTATTTCCGCGCCTGTGTTTCCTCCTTCCTGCGCCAGCTCTCGCAAAAACGCCATCGTGACTCGGAGAATGTGCAGCGGAAAATCCCTGTTGAGATAAAACTTTGTTCCGTGTTCCCTGGAATGCATAATATTGGTGGCAAGCGTGTGGATCTGCTGCAGGAAGTCCGATGTTTCGTGGCATCGCTTTCGAAAATCATCTTCAGCCGTCATCGACTGCCCTCCAGACGAAACGACACTTGACTGCGCATGATGGTGCCCCAAGTGTTGCAGCTGGTGATGCTGCAGCAACTGGTGTTGATGTTGATGATGATGATGTTGCTGCTGCATTGGGGGCAAATGCGAAACTAGCTGATGGTGTTGATGCTGGAGCTGGTGTTGGTGTTGGTGGTGCTGATGTTGGGTTTGAATGTGGTGATGGTGATGATGGTGCAATAGATGCCCGCCTTGTCCAGCCC
Organism: Andalucia godoyi; assembly: GCA_009859145.1. Taxonomy (NCBI): domain Eukaryota; class Jakobea; order Jakobida; family Andaluciidae; genus Andalucia; species Andalucia godoyi. Next base: position 185,594 of record VRVR01000041.1, read on the forward strand.
CGCCAACTCCAGAAGCGCCCATCGAAGATCCGCCGGGTCCTACCACCCCTACAGCATTCCCGTTCCCACTGCCATTCCCACCTGCTCCTGCTCCTGCTCCTGCGCCTCCAGTTCCAGTGCCACCGCCAACACCATGATGCATGTGTGAGTGGCCAAGTCCAAGGTTCAAATGGCCATGGTGTCCCGAAATCGCCGAAGATCCACTGCTGTTTGCTCCTCGAACTCCATCCATTCCCATCGGACCCCCACCAACACCGACGCCGCCACCACCACCACCACTGCTGTTACTTCCCATGCCCATGCCCATGCCCATGCCCACACCCATACCCATACCCATTCCAATACCAGCACTGCCACCTTGAGCACCGCCGACCACCGACCCATTTCCCAGTCCAACATTGGAGCCACCCATTCCTGCTCCGACTCCAGTTACACCGACAGCAGCCATAGAGCTACCAGACGCCACGCCCCCATGTGCAATGGTCGGTCCTGGGGCATTCCCAGAATTCTGAACTCCACCCACAGACCCAACCGAACCCGCTATTGCGCCCGAGCCACCCGAATTCCCTGCGCTCGCAACCGACACTCCTCCAGCAACATTGGCAGTCGATGATCCGGACCGGGTCTTCTTGCGCGAACTAAAGAGGTAGTTTCGACGAACAAGCTTGGAAACACGCGACAAGTCAATGCGTGCAGGCTCGAACATGTCGCATACTTCGGCACGCGTCAGCAACTGCAGCCCGACGTGGTGTGAGGGAACTCTGCGTCTCGGAAAGTCATCCTTGCGAACATTCTGTTCCACAATTGCATTTCCGTATTTGTGCTCGAGTGCCGTGAAGCTCATCAGTTCTCGATCTCGAGCAAACTCGTGTGGATCCACTGGATATCGCAAGTCCTTGTAGACCTTCCCGACCAACACCCCGGATTCATGGCTGCCTGCACCAGGCGATGCATTTCCTGCACCAGTTCCACTCCCCATTCCATTCGCATTAGTCACATGCAGTGGTCCCACACCCGAATTCAACGACGACGACGACGATGGAAGGGGACCCACATTCGAACCGCCAGTGGACAACGATGAAGCAGCAGCAGCAGCAGCAGAAGAAGAAGAAGAAGATGATGATGAGGATGATGAAGATGGTGGAGCAGATGTTGATGAAGAGGAGGACAAAAGATGCGAGGGTGTTTGCTGTTGGTGGAGATGGAGGTGGTGCTGCGGAGCAGAACTAGGGGCTGTAGAGAGAGAGGAAGCGCCTGGTCCGGACGAATGTGAACCGCCAATCATGGCACCGAGAGGAACACTCAGCACATTTCCACCATCACGATGGCTACTCATACCATGACTGACATCGTTATTACTGCTGCCACTGCCAATGCTACCATTGTTATCGCCAGCGTTGTTGTTGCCATGAATATTGTGCACATTGCGGGGAGTGGCGCTGCTGTTGTTACTGCTGTTGATAGTACCGGCATCCAAATTGCTGTTATTGTGCATATGAGAGGGAACAGAAGTATGAAACGAAGGCAGTGGATGAACATGCTGATGATGCTGCTGCTGCTGCTGTTGATGATGATGGTGATGATGCACGAGATCATTCTGCGCACTCGATGATAGTGCCGTCAATGCAGACGATGTTGTCCCCGATAGTGATGCCGAGGACGATGCAGATGGAAGTCCAGCAATGTGCGAGTCTCGATGATCAGAGGGTGAATGTGCGTATTCTGGTTGTGGATATGAATATGTCGAGGACTGCTGTTGATGGATGTGCGTTGCAGCTGCAGAAGACAGCGAAGATGACGGACGCATGGACGGTGCTCCCGCAGCTCCAGAAGCAGCTGCCACCGACGCTACCGCTGATCCTACCGATACTGATGGTGCCGCCGATGTCGATGCCGATGCCGATGACGCCAATGTCGTAGACGGAAGAGGCACTCCTGATGCCAGGTCAATATCCTCTGATCGAGCGCGTTTGGACCTCGGACGCCCATTCCACACTACAGCCATTCCCTTTGAATCCGCAACGAGCAAAGAAATACGAAATAAAATTAACGAAAAAAATGAAACAAACGTAGTATATATACACGCACACGCACACGCACACGCACACGCACACGCACACGCACACGCACACGCACGCACACAGTACAAAGCCAAAAAGCAAAGCAAAAATTGTAAAACAAAAACAATAAAAAGAAAAGAAAAGAAAAGAAAAGGAAAAAAGGAAAAGGACAATAATTACAATCTAAGTCAGAAAAACGAAAAATGAAGGACGAAAACGAGTACAAAAGAAACAAAAAAATACAGAGACAAGGAAGAGGAAGAAGTCCTGAAGGGAAACAAGAGGACGACGGTAAGAGAAAAGAGAAAGAGAGAACTCTGCCACCTGGGAGAGGAATCAAATTATATCAAGCTGTGAGACACTGAGAGAGCGTAATAAAACGAAATATGAGAGAGAGAGAGGAATTATACTATTTAAAAAAAGGAGGGAAAAAAGAAACAGAGGCGGTAACCACGATCCGTGTGCAAATAGGCGATACCCAACAGTGTTGACAGAAGACTGGGAAGGCAAAAGGAGGAAAACGAAGAGGAGGGCAGATAGGATAACAGACACTCAGTTATTCAAAATGGGATGCGATGGAAAGGGGCATTTGTGTAGCGGTTATGGACACGATGAAAAAGGAGAAATAGCGCCTGCGATACATTGCATCAGTACTAACTGGTTCTAATTGGTACTATTGCAATGTTGCATGAAGAATCGATCCTGCGTATCAATCATCTACTGTAGGCAGTAGACCCTCCCAGCGCACTGTGCTCTTCTTTAAAGAGAGGTTGAGCACACCATCCCAATCTCGATGCATCACTGCTGTCTGGACGACCGGGGGTCACTGTCGATTGTGCGCGGCGCTGTCGGTGATGCGGTCTTGTGTTGTGGTGGCTCCATGCTCCACGAGAAGGTTCTCGCGGGGTGTTTTATTCTATTTAATAAAATAAATTAAAATTTGGTCCGCAAAGCGGCGATTTTCGGTACCATAAAAGGAGCCAATGGTGCCGCCCGCACGCCGCAAACGAGAGCATTGTGCCGATTGCGCTCGACAATGGCATTTCACGTAACCTGCCGAACCACCAAAAACACGACGCCGTCCTGTGTCGTGTTAATTTTTTCCCTCCTTCTAAGATCCCCCCCCCCCCAAAAAAAAAAAAACCAAGTTCTTCCTCTCAAGTCTCGACACCACCTCTCTCTCGTTTCTCATTTTCCTTTTCGTTCAACATTTCCTTTTCTTTGTTGTTTGGTTTTCTCCGCCAACACTGTGCGCTTGCGGCTTTTCTTCATACCTTTTATACTTGTCTGTGTTTCGAGAGAGCGACCAAGGTTGATGGAGGTGATAGTTCCCATTATCGGTTACTTGTCGGCGACGCTTCCCGATCGGGTATCAGTGAGTTTTCCCGCCATCGTGGTCTCGATTGTCGCTGCCGTCCTTTTGTGGAAGTTCGTTCCCGCACTTTTTTTCGAATATCGCTATGTGAGCAAAGAACACAACCCGGCGTTTCCGCTATCCGCCTCCGTACTCGGCCCAAAAATCCCGCGGATGGTCGGCGATGTCCCGCCTGTTCTCCCAAACGGGTGGTATCGCGTCTGTCTTTCGCGCGAGATTCTTCCCGGCCAAGTCCGTCCGTTCACGCTCTGCCAGCGCAACCTCGCTGTCTTCCGCACGCCAGACGGTACTGTAGCATCTCTGGATGCGTATTGCCCTCATCTCGGCGCCCATCTTGCCGTTCTAGGAACCGTCACATCCGAAGGCACCCTCCGCTGTCCGTTCCACGGATGGGAGCTCGATACGACTGGAAAATGTGTGAGAATCCCGTACATGTCCTCTCCATCCCCATCCTCCTCCTCGCCGTCATCGATTACTTCTGAAGTCGAGTGCAAGCCACCACAAAATGCTCGAGTGAATGCATGGCCAACGTGCGAGCGGAATGGTCTTGTGCATGTCTGGTTTGATGCAGAAGGACGACCGCCGTACTGGACCGTTCCTTATCGTCCCGAGCTTCATCCCGCCGAAGCTCTTGCAGAGACCATTTCGCTTCAGCAGCGCAACGAGACCTGCTCGCCCTCCGACGCCGTCAGCAACAGTGGCAATGGCAATGGCAATGGCAAAAACGATACCAGTGGCACTCGCGGCGACACCCAGATGCATGCTCAGCGACGTTTCAAATTTCATGGAAAATTGGAGCACTACGTGCGCGCGCACATCCAAGAGCTCCCAGAAAATGGACCAGATGTCGCGCATCTGAATGTCCTTCACACGGATTTTCTGGTTCGGATACTGTCGAAGCTGGGGTTTGATCATGTGTGGGCCGCACATTGGGCACCGTCGCAGCAGACTGGCCTTGAGCATGTGTCGGACATTACGCTGACGCAAAGCATGCGGTTTCTGGGACGTAAGCTTCCCATGTCGAGCATCACCGCGACGATCCAGCAGGTTGGCCCGTCGCTTGTGTACCTCCGCTTGAACGCCTGGTTCGGGTCGTTCTTGATCATCCAGTCCGTCTCGCCGTTCGAGCCGCTTCTGCAACACGTCGTCCACACGCTCTTTGCCCAGTCCTATGTTCCGAGAGCAGTCGCAAAATTCATCATGTGGGGCCTCAAGGTCCAGTTCGAACGCGACCATCCAATCTGGTCCGCGAAAACGTACGTCAGAACCCCAATGCTCGTTCGTGGTGATGGCCCGATCCTGATCTTCCGAAAATGGTACGCTCGATTCTACTCGAAAAGCTCGCCTACCATCCAAGAAGAAGCTGCAAAGCTGCTCTCTTGGTGAGTATGGCGAAAACGCCTCGCCATCCAGGCAAGCCGGACCTCATTGTCACCAAACTGTCATCCCATCCGACGTTTCTGTCGGTTTTTGCGCACATCCTCCACAGCTAGCCGCAAGTGTGATATTTAATTTTAAAAAAAACAATATTATTGATCAAAAACTTTGAAAACAATATTCTGTGCAAACTGCAAAAATGTAAAGCCTAAATTTCCCTCCTTTTTCCATATTCCACGAACGCTTCATTCTTTGACTCTACGTCTCTTGCAGGCCTGCCAGTTTTCCACTTCATGGACGAAGGATCCCGACCACCGCGCCCGTGAGCATTGCCAGCAACGGGCCGCATACGTTGATGAAGCAGGAAAGGCTGGTGACGTGCAGCACTCAATAATTTTCGCCACAGCGCTTCGGAATCTTTTTCGATCCGTGTTTGCTCTGCCGAGAAGCAGTCCCGGCAAGACGTTCCATCGCTTGGGTGGATGTCGATGGACCCGGGGTGGGCCTACCCCTTCCTCTTCTGAATTGAATGCACATTCAGCTTGGATGCATGACTGAATACAGATGGTCAACAATGATCAGCAATGCTCAAGTGTCCAAGCGCAGGCGAAGGCCCATCGCAGAATGCTCCACCCGCACTTGCTGACTGTAAATCAAAAAAAAAATCCAAAAAAAGAAAAGGGAAAAAGGCAACCACCCTCCAGCTGTAAAAAGCAAAAAACAGCTTTCCCGTTTTGATTGACGTTGACGCATCTCGAAAACGGCTAGGAATCTGGACAGCAAGGAACGACGACGGTGCGATGAATGCGAGTGTCGTCGAGTCGCTGCAGGGCCGCAAGAAGCTGAGTGCAGCAGACGTTGCCGCGATTGCGCTTGAATCGCAGCACCAAGGGACGTCGCTTGACGCACACGGGCACAACGCGCTTATCTCAACCGCATCCCAGTTCCAGTACTTGATGCAATGGGTGCTGAGCTGCATTGGCGCCCACCGCAAGGCACACCACTTCATACGCCAGCAGCTGCAGCTCGCCGCGGAGCCGCCGCGCCTCGACGACGATGAGGACTTGCTGCGTCTGCACGTCGTCCTTGTCGGGGCGCACGGACGCATTGGTCGACATCTGGCGACTGTGCTGGAGAGCGGGGCTTGGGATACGAGCATCAACTCCAGCATCAAGGTTCATGGAGTGGTGCGGGCGACAAGTGCACGGGATTTGCAGACGATTGTGTCGACAAGGTGCGACGTGCTTGTGCTGGCGTGCTTGCCAGCGCATTTACAAGCGTTGGCATCGGATCTGAGGGGAGCGCTGCAGCGACACACATGTGTGCTGTCGCTGCTGGCCGATGTCCCGGAGCTGCGGATCCGCGGGCTGCTGGGCATTGAGGGCGCGGTGTGTGCGGTGTCGAATTGTCCGACGGCAGCTGAATTGGGAATGATGGACGCGGCAGCGGATGGCAGCAGTTTCCTGCACGAGATGCTGGAGTCGGCGGTGCGCTCGTACGTCCAGAAACTCGCAAGCCCCTCTGTGATGCAGGACGTCTACTTGGCGCTCGGCAGACCAAAGTTGCGCGAATACGACGTGCATGCCATCGCTGCGACCTTTCGAGACTATGTCGACAACATCATCCGCGCGTCCTTTGCCCAGAAGCCCATTTCCGTCGCCCTCCAGTCCTAAGCTGCCAAGTGCGCGCTGTTGTTCTCTGTCCCTCTCCAGTTCTCCAGTTCTCCAGTTCTCCAGTTCTCCCATCTTCCGCATCCAACCTCTTGGCCGCATGTACATATGTCAGAGGTGCACATCAGTTCTTCATTCCCTTTCTTAACCTAAAGAAACAATTCCTTCTTGCTTTTCTTCTTTTTTTATTTGGTTTGGATTCCCCCAGAAGAGGAAGGAGGTTAGGTTCTCAGGGCTTTGGCTTCCACTCGTCCTTGTATTTCCTCAACTTGGTCATTGCTTCTGCGGGCGACTCTGCGGCGAATCGCGCATCGTCCTTCATGAGGGCTCTGACCCGCATAAAGACATTGTGCTGTTTTTCCGCGGCGACCGTCGATGGGATCGTCGGCGTATCCGACTTGCCCATCTCGACGGCCCAGCCGAGTTTTGTCTGAATGGCACCGTTTGTCGGCTCGGCATCGGATCCAAAGCGCAGATTCGACTCGGAGTATTCATGACCGCAGTACACGAGGGTCGCATCATCCAGCTGCGCAATGCGGTCCATGTTCTGCAGCATCTGCGCACCGTCTCCTTCAAAAAAGCGGCCGCAGCCACCGATGAACAGTGTATCGCCCGAGAAGAGTGCCTGCTGCCCGCTCTGCGTATCGCGGGCAATGTACAAGACATGTCCGGATGTATGGCACGGCGCTTCCATCACGGAAATCTGGATGTGGGAGCCAAGCTGCAGGACATCTCCGTCCTTCACGTTGTGCGTTTTCGCAGGAACGTTTTCGTGGACGCCGCCGTAGATCGCAAGGTCCGGATGCGACTTGGCAAGAGCTTCGTTTCCTCCGGAGTGGTCCCAATGCTTGTGCGTCGTGAGAATCCAGCAAAGACGCATCCCGTGAGAATCCGCAGCTGCAAGCACTTTCGCAGGCTCTGCAGGATCAACGGCCGCCGTCAGACCGCTTGCTTCGTCTTGGATCAGATACGCATAATTGTCTTCAAAAACAGGAACAGGAACAATCTTCATTTGCGGACGTACGCGGGTAGGAAATCGGCACAGGCGAAGAACAGAGCTAGGAATCAAACCAATCCTGTGCATGCACCACGTCACCAACAAGATTCTCGCATTCCGGGAAGAGATAAAATAGAAAACAGAACAACAAAAACAAAAAAGGAAAGGAAAAGTGAATGTTAGAACGAAAAGAGAGAAAAACACTCAGTCGCCGAGTTTCAAGTGGAACTCGCAAGATGAAAAAGAAGAGAGCATCTGAGAAATTTGAAACATTCTGTTTTCGTTTTCTTTTGTTTATGTAGGGAAGGGGGAAAAAAAAAACATTTCAAGAGTGGTGGTGATTCACTATGGTTTAGTAGACATAGGCAAGGATCTTTCCTCCGGTGTTCTTGCGGTTGGCCTCGGTGTGGTCCATGATTCCGGCAGAGGTGGTGAGAACCATGACTCCGAACTGACGGGACGGGAGAAGGGCGTTGCTCCACTTCTCGAGGTCCTGGATCTTGATGTCGAAACGGGGCGAGATAACTCCGCACTTGTTGATGCGTCCGTTGAGTTCGATAACAATCTTTCCGGCACGGTGGTCGTCGATGATCTCAAAGTCTCCAATGTATCCGTGCTTCTGCAAAACCTGGAGAACCTTGACGATCACCTTGGACGAAGGGCGAACGATTACCTGTCGCTTTCCACGCTTCTCGGCGTTGTTGATGGAGCGGAGGCAATCCGCGAGAGCACTCATGCGAACCATTTTCTTACAAGTCTAATAAAGCAAGCATTCCAAAACAAAAATTAAATACGTAAGTCCAACTGTGCTCCGAAATACTCAATGAGAACGGGGGAAACTGCGTGAGAAGGAATCGAAAACAGAACGCAGGACATCATCACATTGCACAAACCAGCCACCGACAATTAACGACATCGCCCAAATTGAAAATTATAAAAGAGGGTAACGTAAAGAGCATTATGCTCCATTTTCTTCTTTCTATTGTCAATCCAGGCGCAAGAGTCATCAATGGAAAGGGGCCAGCGGCACGGAGTGTCCGAGTTGCACGTTCTAAACTTTTCCCCACATGCAGAAAAAGATAAAGAAAGAGAAACCGGAGTCGACGTACCTATTCGATGTCACACTGAAAAAGCTGATCACAAGGAGAAAGGGAAAAGGAGAAGGAAGAGGCAGAAGAAAGAAAGGAGAAGAAGGAAACACGGACTGAATAATTGGAGCTGCGAAAGTGACAACAATAAAGGAAGAGGATTTGCAGAAAGCACGAAAAGATGCTTTTGTAACCCTAGCATAGGGTTATCTCGCCCCCTAACAAGGTTTTGTTATCATTTGTGCGCTTGAACCATTTTTTAATATTTTACGACAGACGAAGCACAGCCCTCTCTATGTTTTTTGCCTTTCTGTCTCGGCCATGCCAACTGGACAGCAGGGCGAGGCATCCCGAGCATTTGTGAGGAGTTTGTGTGGCGTTCCAATGTTTTTTGTTTCTCGGATACTGCATGGTGCTTCTGTGCAGAATGAAAGCGCGGCAGTGAGGACATCAAGAAAGTGGGTGTAGATGAAAATATTTAAATAGGTACAATGGACGGGTTCTAGGTGAGAGAATAATCAACAACAACAACAGCAGCAGCAGCATCCATGGAAAAACTCATTCACTAGGATCAATGCCTTCTCGATGTTTTCCCGGTGGATTTTTTCCCAGTTGCTTTTCCAGAGCCTCGATTTGACGCATCCACAGAAGAAGAAAGAGCCGCATTCGACGACAGCTCAGGCTCCCCAAAGCTAAGCTGGATCGGCCTCGACGGTAACGTATCCTTTTCTGTGTATGCCAAGTATCGATCTCCAACATTCTACAAGTTCGCAAGAAGAAAATTAATTAAAAAAATATAATAAAATAAAATAAATAAACACACGAAAGATTACCGTAAGTCACTCCATTCTCCCGTCAAACTCGATGGTCATCACAATCATCATGATCATGATCATGCAGGAAGCCGATCAATGACTAATGATTCTTCAAAGTCGAATCTCGCACGAATTGACGGGAAAATGAGAAGAGCCAAAAAGAAGACATACGCGTTCTGCGGTGATGGACGAGTACGAAAAGATGCGATCGGATTCTTTGAAGCGCTGTCTTCGCACTGAAGGGTTTGCGCCTTTGGATTTCGAGACCAAATATGGTTCCCATCCTCTCGATGCGTTTCCATGGGCCCACGTTTCCTCGAGATACCCGCCCTCGAGATTGAAGATTTGGTTTTCAATATGCCGAACTTGCTCTTCCAACTCTGACTTGCGCTGCTTCAGCTGGCTCAAATTCACTCCTTCCGATGACCCAGACATTCTGACGAAATAATAATAATAATGGTAATAATGGTAATAATGGTAATAATGGTAATAATCACGGACGACTGGCAAGACTCTTCCGTGCTTCAGTACCCGTCTCGGGAAAGAACAGAGAAGCCGTACAGCAGGCCTTGCGAAAAACGTGATTTTTTCCACGACGAGAGTTGAGACAAAACCTACGTTTTTTTTCCGTTGCATTCAAAAAAGGTTTCCTTTGTTGACGAGTTTGAACGCTTGGGTCTGTTCAGAAAAATTTCAAACCACGTGATTCTGCACTGCCCCGTCCCGAGTCTCAATACAATCGACGGATTGCGTGCTGGACGGAAAAGGAAATTTATTCATTGTATGGTTGAGTAAGCGGTTGAATTGATTCTTATGCCAAGGCACATAAATTTGAAACTGTTGTTATTGTTCTCTGCGTGCAAGTAGTTTTATGCGACAACATCAAGGTGAGCGTGAATGACCGATTTTCACACACACGGCATTGTAGAGTCGCATGGGTCGCTACTTGCCGATTCGTATCCGACCTTTTATTTTAAGGGAGTTTTGGACGGGCTTGAAGTGACGAGTCGACTTGGCCAGTGCCAGCGGCTGGACGAATCTACTCTGGAGTTCCGCGGTCTGTTTACATATGCAGACCGGGAGTTTTCGCTTATTGTGATTGCAGAAGAGCGTGCAAATGACTCCTTTCTGGACTTCTACGGCACAGAGGTCGACAGCAGCGAGGGACTTGGGGACAGGCAGGACGGAGACTTTGCGAACGGCGATGATGTGGAAATGGGAGTGCATCAGCACCCAAATGCAACCGACCTCGGACCTGGGTATGTTCGAGCTTCCAGTTTTATGGTTCCCACTTCGAATAGGACACAGCAGCAGCATACCGTGAGAGACGATCTGGAGCCGGAAGACCAGGACGCGGTGTCCGATACTGCATCACAGACAGATCTGAAGGAATCTCATTCGAAATTGTCAAATCGATCACTGACGATCGATGTTGGTGAAAGTCCTGCTTCTCCAATGCCCCTGGAGGCCCCTATTGACTATGACCTGCCATGCCGACAGTATGATTTTCGGTTTTTCGCAAAAGCACTCGACGAAGACTTTATGCTGCAGTCGACAATTTTGAAGCCCAGAACGTACGCTGCTGGGCCACACTATGTGGTTTTGGATCTGAACATGGAGCTCTCGACGACGGTCTCGGCAGACGGTACCGGTGCGCGGCTTGTTGGATCCATGAGATGGTTTGAGGAGCCTCGATCGGTCGAAGGTGCGTGCTCCTTTGCTATCCAGCACAAATCCTACATGCGTCATATTGAGCCAGTCGCGAGCGAAATCGAGCGAACTCCACACGGTTGGAGAGTGCAGACCACCTATGTGCTCACGACCGGCGAGACATACGGACTCACGTTTGACGTGCCCTCGCTGCAGTCTGTTGCGTGGGGGCCCGAGGATCTCAACTTGACGCTTACGCACACGAAGGTGTCTGTTTCGAACGCGCTGGTTCCTATTACGATTGCGACGTACGCTGGCTGGAATGTGGAGGCAGAGGCCTTTTGTGATTCTAGGCAGGATTATCGGTTTCAGATCCAAGGTGAATTGAGCGATGGTGAAAAGGATTTCCGCAAGTTTGCTGCAATTTTGTTCGGCACCATGGAGCACTGGTGATCCAAGACGACACCACGAGGCAGGAGAGACAAGGATAATTCAGGATCCATACCCTCATGGATACGCGTGTAGCGTTACATTTCCTTTCCGTCGTTGGAAAAAAAGAAAAAAACAAGAAGAAGAAGAAGAAGAAGATTTGTACATTAGCACAAGGCGCGAAGATTGTTGGTATTCGGCACGGTAATTTAAATAATCAAATGAAAATATTAAAGTAAGAGGGGTAAAAAAAATACTTAAATAAGATAAAAAGAAAAGGAGAAGCAAGATGGTGATGATGATTGCAGACTTAATCCGACGATGCTCATGGCTGGAGATGCAGCTCGATTATTTCCTTGGTGTATGGATGCGGAAAAGCGAGGAATGACGCAAGAAGCCCCATGCGGGTCTCTTCGACCAAATTTTCCCTGTTGATTCTGTGATACAGAGTGCTGTAATAGTCAAAATTGTAATACGGATCTCGAACAATTGGAAATCCCGAGTCCGCGCTGTGAATGCGTATCTGATGGCTGCGACCAGTCAGCAACTGCACCTCGAATCGCGCCGTTGCAGACGTCTCGTCAAACGATTTCAGCGTGAATACGGAAGACGCGATTCGCGGAGGCTGGTTGTCGGATCCTCGAGCCGACTTTCGAACACTTTCGTACAGCATGGTGTCCGGAAGAAAGGGATGGACGTTCCGGAACCGAGAGCGCAGAGACGTGCACCAGCACACCGAGCCTTCGTACCGATTCTCAAGAACCGCGCTCTTGAGTGCTTCCAGATGCGAGCACAGACTCGCGGTCTTCGTTTCCTGCAGCGACCTCCGAGCAAGAAAGGAGTCGATCTGAACAGGAGTGCTCACGAGAGAGCGGGTCTCGAAGTCCCACAGAGAGCCTACCGTATGCGCGGACATGCTGCCTCGCACGCAATCATTCAAGTCGCAGTTTGCCGACCGTTTTCGCAGGAAGGGCACGTCGCAGTCCACTGTATACACCTTTTTCCACTGCCTGTTCATCAGGCTCTTCGCAAGTTCGGAGCACGTAGTCTTGTTGAATGCAACGCAGAGCAGGCCCGTCGTGTACTTGTCTAATCGATGCGGGAAAAACACATTTCGAAACCCGCACTCCTGGAGCGTGGACTCCACAGACGGTGTGTTGGGAAATGCAGACTGCACCACAAGACCTGCCGGCTTCTCAACAACCACAAACGGGTCAGTAAACCAGTCTCCGTAGACTGCTCGGAATGGAGGCGCTCGTTTCAAGGACCGTGCATGGCTTAGCACATACATTGCCCATTGCCCATTGCCCACGCACGTTTTTTTCACACACGCAAAAAGCACATTTCACACAAGCGCACACGTTTTTTCCGCACATGTATTTCCCATTGATCAGTCCTCAAGTGCTGTGTTGAGGCAGAGTTCACTACTCGTGTCTTCCGATCTCGAACAACACGCTGTGAAAATGGTGAAGATGCATGACTTTTCCCAGCACTTCTTCTTCTCTCCACTTCTCTGGCATCGTTTTTCAGTTATTCGTTTTTTCTTCCCCTCTTCATTTTCTTCTTCTTCCCCACAGTCTACAGTGTGTGTTTACTCTCGCTGGGGTGTACAGTTGGCGGTGCTTTGTGTCTCTCTACGCAGCACAGGAAAAATAAAAAATAAAGAGAGAGAGAGAGAGAGAGAGAGAGAGAGAGAGAGAGAGAGAGGGAGAGAGAGAGAGAGAGAGAGAGAGAGAGAGAGAGAGAGAGAGGAAGAAGGAAGGAAGGAAGAAGAGAAAAGGTGAGATATGGCAGAGATTGAGCAGCAGCTGGAAGAGCTGGATGCAATGCTTGCCATCTACGACGCAGACATTCACGATGTGTCGCGAAAACCTCCTATATCTTACAGAATTCGACTGCGGTCTCGAGTCGATATTCCCAATGAGGCAGATCGGTGTTCGGTAGAGCTTCACATCAAGTACCACAAGCAATATCCGAAATTTGCAGCAAAGACGTTCATTGAACCGATCTACGGGCTGCGGAGCGAAGAATTGGAAGAATTGCGACAGAATGCAAAGAACATGGCAGATGCAAGCGTACCGAATATTTGCGTGTTTGACATTATTGGAGTGGTGGAAAACTACCTGGATGAGCATCAGCGAGTTGTAGCGAGCTCGTTTCACGACGAAATGCTGCAGCTGCGGCAGAAGCGAGTGGAAGAAGAAGCCCAGAGAAAACAAAGGGAGCTAGAAGAAAGACAGCAAGCAATGCAAAGAGAGATGATCCGCAAAGCAGAAGAGGAAGAAAAAATGGCAGTGCTGCAGAGAGAAACTGTCGAATCTGAGCTGAAGAAGAGATCGATGCTTGCGCTGGATAAGAAAATTTCTGTTCTTGGAAAGTCGCCTTCAGATGCACAATTTTCAGATGACTGGTCTTCAGACGAAGAGGAAGAGGATGAGGACGAGGATGATAACTTCAACATGGACGATGATCAGTACGACGAAGACCGTCAGCGGTTTCTATCTGGAGATCGATCATTTGGCACAAGCGAAAGCAGCAGTCGCGGCGGCCGAAACATTGAGCAAAATGGTCTGGCGGACGACAAAGAAGATCGCGAAAATGAAGAGGATACGCTGTTTCCGTTCGAAGGAGAGGAATCGCCAAAGAAGGCTGCGATGCCGTCCTCGACTTCTGCAAAAGGTTCTCCCACCAAAGCAAGAACGTTTGGAAAGAGTTTCCTCATGGCGTCCGATTCAGACGATGATTCTGTCGACCAGCCAGGTGCTGCAGGAAGAGGAAAGACAAGTCTGATTCCCTTGAGCGGCGCTGGAAGCGAAGCCTCGTCGTGTACTTCTGAAGAAAGCTCGTCCCATAGCGTCAAAGGCCAACGGACCGCGACTTGCCCTAATTGCCACAGCGAGAATGACAGTGGGAATGCTGTTGATGACGAGGATGACGACGGACAAATGGAAGAAGATGTCAGCAATCTAGGTAGTGACCAACCAGACGACGACGACGACGACGACGACGAAGAAGAAGATGATGATGACGACGGCGACGAGGACGACGATGATGACGATGACGATGAAGAAGATGCGGATGCGGATACGGAGGACGATGCCAATGATGATAGAGTGTTGCATCCCATGCAACGGGCCCCGTCTTCAAAGTCAGAGGCACCCGTTGTAGAGGAATCCTGCGTTTTCCCGGGGAAGAGACAGCTTCAAAAGACGCTGACATCAGAGACGGAAGCCACTATCTCCTCTGACCACTGGCTTGGTGCGCTGCTATCTCAGAAGCCTGCTGCGTCATCCAGCGCTGCCTCTCGTGGCGCAAGTGCTCGCGATCTCATGATGCTACACTTGTTGCGAAAGTTTGCTTCCGCATATCTTCCCGGCCACGCCAGTGCACTCCTTCAATTAGAATCGAAATTGGAAGCATTGGGTATCTTGAAAGTCGACAGAGCCATGTTGAATTATGATGCTTTTACTCGCGAGTTCAAAAAGAGGTTCAGCAAGCAGATCAAGAACTCGCTGACGGAGGGTGTTACGTTTTCGGCCTTCTGGAATCTGCCATTGGACAACACGGCCTCTCAAATCGGTACCAAGACTGTTTCGCGCTACTACACAGACTTTGAAGAAATTGAGTACATCGGGAAGGGCGCTTTTGGCCAAGTTGTCAAGGTCCGAAACAAACTCGACAATCGTTTCTACGCTATCAAGTGGGTCCGTCTGGATCCTTCGAGATCGAAGGAGAATCGAAAGATTTTGCGTGAAGTGCGACTTCTTTCCCGAGTCCAGCACAAGAACGTTGTGCGCTACTACAATGCTTGGATTGAAGGTGCTGCTGGCATTTTTGAGGAAGAAAATGAGGACGACGACGACGACGACGACGACGAGAGTGACTCTGAGGGCGAGGAAGAATCAGTCAACGATTGGCTGGCTCCGCATTCGGGTTCAGCGTTGTCCAGCCCGTCGGTCAGTCGCAGAAGCTTGGCAAAGAAATCGACAGCGAAGAGCCAGAAGCATTGGCTTGATGAATCCGACGAGGAGGAGCCGGTTCGGAAGGATGAAGTCCAGGTGTTGTACATTCAGATGGAGTACTGTGCGAACAGGACGCTTCGACACTTGATTGATGATGGCGCGCTTGCGCAGAACGTCGATGAACGGTGGCGACTGTTTAGACAGCTCTTGGATGCACTTGTGTACATTCATTCGATGGGGATCATTCACCGAGATCTAAAGCCCGCAAATATATTCTTTGACGAGCTGGGCGATCTCAAAGTTGGTGATTTCGGCTTATCGACGACGTTGCACGGTAAAAGACAGCATGTGGTGGAAACGAAGATTGGCTCGCAGGGATCGGAGGGTCTGTCGACTTCGGCGCCTTCTCGCACCTTTCTTGACGGTCGCTCGATGGCGTCCCTCGTATCCGATTCCACGTCGGTGCAGCAGTCTCTGTCGGCGAACGTGGGCACTTTTTACTACATGAGTCCGGAGCAGGTTTCAGGGTCCTACGATCAAAAAGTTGACATGTACGCATTGGGCGTGATATTTTTCGAAATGGTGATGCCTCCGTTTGGCACAGCCATGGAGCGGATGGATGCGCTGACGAAGCTGCGGGATGTTGTCAATGGGCCTCGGCTCCCCGGAATGTTCCAGGAGAATCACCCCGTGGAAGCGAAGGTCATCCTACTGCTCGTGCAAAAGGATTCGAAAGATCGACCGAGTGCCCTGGTCATGCACCAATCTCCATTTATACCTCGGGCAGTAGAGAATGAGCATTGGTTGGAAATCTTCCGCTCCATTGCAAATCCAGATGCTCCCCTTTACAGACGCATTATCCGCACCCTGTTTGCGTCACCAGCTGTTGGGCAGCGGTCCGCGAACTACCCATCTCCTTTCGCGCTGTCGGTCTCGCAGTTGCAGAGTGCAGTGGCGTCTGTTCAGCGGGAACTGCAAACGAGTCATGCCCAAGATCTTGCGTATGAGGTGTCGGATTCAGCGGTGGCCCGCCAACGGAAACAGATTTCCATGGACGCCTTCTCATCGGATCGAGCCCGCATTCAGGACGTTCTTGTGCAGACTCTCGAAGCAGAGTGGAAGCGCCATTGTGCGACCCTGACGGAAGTCTCCCCTTTTGTCCCGAGAAACCAGCTGACGAATGACATTTGCGCGGATGCTCCGGAACTGATGGATCACATGGGAACGATTGTATATGTAGCCCCAGATCACGTGACGCCGATGGCAAGGTTCCTGGCCAGGAATACTGGAACTTCGTATCTCCGACGATTTGTGACAGCTTCGGTTCTGTCGAAGAACCAGAACGGGGGACAGCCTGGAAGACAGCTTGTCTCCACTATGGATCTTGTGCTCCCGCCTGTTGATACCTTGGCGGACAACGACGATCATGCTGGGCAAGATGTTGGAGATTTGGAATGCGAAATGTTGTCCTCCATGCTCTTGCTTTTTGGAGAGCGGTTCTCCGGGGTTCTGAATGGCGAATTTGTGGTTAAAGTCAACCATGTAGGCATCTCAGAGGCGCTGTTGGCGTCATGCAACTTTCCTCCTGGTGTATGGCCGTTTGTAAGCACCGTGTTGCACCAATTTGGATCGGTCGTTTGCGACTGGGGCACGCACGTCGCCATCACTTCTCTCTCGACTCCTCAATCTACGACTGCTGGCGCAGTTCCAACTGGGCTGGCTTGGGCTCGGGCAACGTTGCTCGACGACAAGCAGTGCGAGGCCAAGTCCGTGGATGATTTGCTGTCCATCGTGGGCTTGCTGTTGCCAGTATTGAATCGACGAAACAAAAAGCGGCTGGATTTTGTGAAGGATTTTAAGCGTCCCCGCAGTTTGCATGCGGAGGATCTCGACGTTTTCGCTGGGGAAGACGACGACCATTTTCAGGAAAGATTGAAGGCCGAGAAGGAGTTCGAACTGGAGCTCATTCAGATACTTTCACGGGCGATCCCCCGCTGCAAGGCGTCTGTTTTTGACTCCGTTCTCCGTGTGATGGAGGCGAGGGATGTTTTGTTTTCTCTGATTCCGCATCGTCATCGCATTTTCGTGGAGTTTGATCCTTTAATCATCGCCGACGTCCGCCGATTTTGTGGCGTGTTCTTCATAGCCGGTCAAATGATGTCTTCTTCATCAACGTCTGTGCGTAATCCCAAACGAGGGGCGTCTGTACTTTCTGCTCCTCCTGACGCTCCGGTTCCCCATACGCTGTTTTCGCCATCCAATAGAGCCGTGCAATCCAAAATCCGCGCGTCGAGCGTGTCTGCCCGTTCGGTTCAGTCTGCTGTCGCCCCTGCTACCACCCCATGGGGCTTGTGGGAACAGCGGCGATTCTTTCCGTTTGTGTTTTCTGCGAGGTACGATCGGCACATTCAACGCTTCTCCTTTGGATATGACAGGCTGCTGTCCGCATGCGCAACTTCGCAGCAAATGTTCGCTCCGCTGTTGAATTCTGTGCAGCGAGCGATGTGTCTCTCAGTGAATGTAGATGCCTTGTTCCGTGCGTTCGCTTTCCGTGCGCAGTTTTCCGATTCGCCTTTCCGCATGCTGTCTTTGCTGACGCAGCAAACGCGTGTGTCCCCCCTGGCGTCCGTTGTGGTCACATCCACGGAAACGACGTCAAGCGATGCAACGGTTAGTTTTGCCACTGCTCTGCAGCGACTTCGTGTTGCCGTTCCGTTCTGGCAATTGTCTCTGCGTGTTTGCGTCCACGAAACAATGTCGGACGATACTCGCCTGCTATTCGATGTTGCGTACCACAAAATGCATGCACAGATCATTATTCGCTGCGCTGCGTCCGAGTCCCCGAACATGCACAATCTTCTTGTGCATGTTTCTGGGGAAAAAGCAGTTATTGCACTTAATCCTTCGAGCGTTGCAGAATTTGTGTGCCGGAATTTGGCGTTCCGATTGTCCAAAGATCTGTCTTACGGAGATGCGTCATCGGTTCCGTATCACTTGACCACACTGTGTCCAGTTGTTTTTCCTGCTTCACCGAGCCTGTTCTCACCTCCCGCCGATGCATTTGGGGCGTCGTCTGCTGCAGCATCCAGCGGCGCATCTTCTTCTGCCTCCTCTCTGTCCACATCTGGTGCAATGTCATCTTCGCAAAATGCAATTTCTTCCACCACGTCCTCCGCAGCATCTGCAGTGTCGTTCGCCGTGTCCATTAATGTGTTGGATCCATCCGGCCCGGTCGATGTCCCCATTCCAACGCACCAGTATCAGCGAGAGATCAAGCAATCAGTGGTCGCTACTCTCAAGAGCATGGGCGATACGCAAATCGATGCTGTTCAATGTCCTATGGTGTCTCCGTTTCTTCTCCACCAAATTGCGTTTGTTGTTCGCTCGTTCCCCAAAGAAACGGAAGACGTTGTGTGCAAGAAAGCCTCGCAATTAGCGCAGCAAATCCTGAGTTCTGCGAACACGCCCAACCAATCCGTACTTCCAAAGGAGCGTGATCGCATTTTGGGCCCTGCAATCGGTCTGATTGTTCACTACCAGCAACAGGAGGCCAAAGACAAGCGAAAACGAGAGAAGTCTCAACGGCCTCCAGTGGATGGCTACGCCGAGATCGCATCGTTGTTGTGGAGGGCTGCAAATGTTCGACGAATGCGAGGAATCTGGGTTGTCTGTGGCCCGCAGAGATCCGTGGAGTACGTGAACTTGCAATCATTGGCTTGAACATTCTCGAAAATGAGAGAAAAACGGTAAAGAGGACAGAGCTGCATAAGCAATGTGCTTTGTTCTGAATGCCTTCTTCTTTTTCTCTTCTTGCACTTCTTTATTGTTACTACGATCACCTTTTCATTGTTGAGACCACGACGTGCAAAACACCATCGAGATTTCAAAAAAACAAAAAGCAACACGGAAAAAGGAAAAAGAAAAAGAAAAAGGAAAAAGAAAAAGAAAAAGAACGGGAGAAACAACAGCTACATGCACTACATGGAAGGAACAAAAAGGAAAAGGAAGGACGGGCATGCAAGGGGGAAACCCTGATAGAGGACAAGAACTCTCTGTCAAGAGAGTGGTGACGGCGCAGAACGAGTTTCCACTAATCCAGCTGCGTACGGATGGTGCCCGTTGGATCCTGTAGACCAATCGAAACAACAGGTGGGCAGTTCTTCAGGCTGTCGATGATTCTCTCGACATGTTCAAACGACTCGGTCTCGAGCTCGATCTGCGTTTTCACAAATCCTATGGGTGTCTTCATGTCCATGAAGGCACGCTCGTGCTCGACTTGACGAACCGAAGCCTTTTCTTTTCCGATTGCAGAAAGGACTTGTGCGAGGGACCCCGGTCGATCGTGCATGGTGACGACGATTCTGGCCAGTCGTCCGTCTTGAACAAGACCTCGTTCGATGATTTTTCCGAGGATAGTCATGTCGATATTTCCTCCTGTGCAGATCAGAGCTACCTTCTTGTTCTCCAAGGGCAGTTTCTTGTTGAGCAACGCTGCAAGAGTGGTGGATCCAGAGCCTTCGACGACGGTCTTCTCATACTGAAGCAAGCGCAAAACAGCGAGCGAGATTTCGTTTTCGTTCACCAGTGCAATGTCGTCCACGTACTTTTCAAGATACGGAAGAACCATGTTTCCAACTCGCCGAACTGCAATGCCATCCGCGATTGTTGCGCGGAACGGGACTTCTGTTACGATGTGCTGTTTCTTGGACAAGAAGCCCGAAGCCATGTTCTCCGCCTCGACGCCAAACACCTTGATATCCGGGTTGAGCTCCTTGAGAACCATGGAGACTCCTGCAATCACACCACCACCACCGATCGGAACCACCACCGCATCGAGATCTGGGCACTGGTCAAAAAGCTCGAGCCCGAGGGTTCCCTGTCCGGCAATTGTGTTGAACCGATCAAACGCATGCACATACAGTCTGTTTTCCGCAATTGAAATCTTCTGCGCTTCCATTGCAGCGTCATCAAAGGACTCTCCATGCAGGATAATGGTGCCTCCCCACCTTCTTGTTCCAACGATCTTTGCAATCGGAGTCGTTGTTGGCATGACAATCTTCGCATCAATTCCAAGAGCCTGTGCATGGAACGCCACGGCCTGTGCATGGTTACCAGCCGACGCAAGGACAACGCCATTCTTTGCTTCTTGTGGCGACAGCTGGAGCAAATTATTCAACGCTCCTCGCTCCTTATACGAGCCCGTAACCTGGTTGTTCTCCAACTTGATATACACGTCATTGTTCGTAAGTTTCGACAGCCCATGTGAGTAATTTAGAGGAGTCACTCGCAGTCTCCCTGCAATCCGCTTTCGAGCCGCAACCACATCATGGAACGAAGGCAACCGAACAGCTGTAGTCCCCGTGCCAACTCCGCCATTGCTGCTCTGATTACCACTACCACTACTACTGCTGCTGCTACTGCTACCCGGATTGCCCGTCGAAAAGGATGACCCATTGCCGTTGGACTGCTCTTCATATGCAGAATGAAGACTCGGAACCAGCGGATCGTCTTGATCCGCAGCAAGCGAAGGCGGATGCATCGAGTTCATCGTCGACGGAGTCGTTGACGACGATGAAGGATGAGGATTTACTGCAAGTTTCTCGGGAAACGTCGAATAAAACTGCCGACCATGCGCACGCAACGCTCGGAAACGATGCATCTTAAACTTCTTTCTTTTTTCCCCCCCCCTTTTTTTTTTCTTTTTCTTTTTCTTTCTTTGAAAAGTCCCTCCCAAAAAAATATTAAAGAATGAATGAATGAATGAAAATTAAAAATTTATAACATAAAAAAGTTGCAAAAGAAGAAAGAAAATGAAGAAGGTGTGGTTAAGAGAGAAGCAGAACCCATAGGAACCCACATAGGAACCCATAGGAACCCAAAGGCTTCCCCAAAAGGACAGCTCATGGTCAAACAACACCCAACAGACCGAAAAGAAAAAGAAAGGGGCAAATGTAAGCCCACGATGCATCAATTGAGGCTTTCTTTTTTCCGGTAGAAATATCGCGTCTCCACAAGATAAAGCGTTGGAAATAAAATCAAAACTCCCGAAATGATGTTGTTTGATGTCCGTACGCAAAACGGTCAAAACCCTTAGGTTTGATTGGGAACAAAGTGCGAAATGATCATGGTTATCTTCCGTTTTCTATTTTTACAAATCTTTTTTTAAATTTTTTTAAATTAATTTTACAATAGTAATGCTCCTCTTTTCACTGTATTATTATCATTATTTTAATTCCAGTAAGTAGGGTTTTGAAAGATCGTTCAGAGCCAGCGAAACAACGACAGCAATAAGAAGATGGAGAACTTTCCAGTGATTGATCTTGAACCGTTCCTGAATGGCGAGGCGTGCCCGGAAACATGTGCACAGGTTGCAAAGCTTCTTCATGACACCGGGATTCTGATTCTTCGTGATCCCCGAGTTTCCGAAAGCGACAATGATACGTTTCTGAACCTTATGGAGCGGTACTACGACCAACCGGATGAGGTCAAGCTGCAGGATGTGCGTCCGCACTTGTCGTACCAGGTGGGAGCGACTCCGGAAGGAACGGAAGTTGCGCGCAACAATGACGATGCGGTTGCCAAGCTTGGGGACTTGCAGAAGCCCCACGAGTTGAAAAAGGCAGATCCCAAATGGAGGTTTTTCTGGCGTGTGGGAGAGAGACCCGCGGCGTCCGAGTCAAAGTACCCGGAGCTGAACGCTGCACCGGTGTACCCGAAGGCATTCCCAGAGTGGGAGTCTGTGATGAACATGTGGGGTGGGAAGATGATTGCTGCGGTGCGAACTGCAGTGGAAATGCTTGCCTTGGGATTCAGCTTGCCAAGGGACACATTCACTTCCAAGATGGTCAAGGGACCGCACCTGCTCGCACCCACGGGATCCAACATTGCAAAGTTCCATGATATTGGAGCAGTCATGGCCGGATTCCACTACGATTTGAACTTCCTGACTTGCCATGGTCGCTCGAGATACCCGGGACTATATGCCTGGCTTCGTGATGGAACCAAGGTCAAGGTCCGCGTTCCCAGTGGCTGCTTGTTGGTTCAGGCAGGAAAGCAGGCAGAATGGCTCACGGGAGGATATGTCATGGCAGGATTCCACGAAGTCGTCGTCACGGAAGATACCTTGGCTGCTTGGGAACGTGCAAAGCAGGAGGGTCGCTCCGAATGGCGTGTTTCCTCAACGCTGTTCTCCCACATTGCGTCGGATGTCACCCTTCAGCCAGTTGGACCGTTTGCAACCGAGGAAGCGTTGGCAAAGTACCCGCCTACGGATGCTGGCAAGCAGGTTGCCGACGAGCTCCAGGCGATCAACCTCTCGGGAAACAAGATGTAAACATAGCAGGACCCCCTGCGTTCTCTGAGAAGTTCTCTCAACCCGATGTAACGTTCGTTTGTTTGTTGTCTGTCTGTCTGTCTGTCTGTTTATTTGTTTGTCTGTTTGTTTTTCCCGTTTGCGCTTCCCCACAGTTCTTTCCAAAGTTTGAATAAAATCAAAAGTGGATCGAATGTGCAAAGTGACCAACTTTGGCGTCCCAAAATAAATGAACGAGCATGGTTGACAGGAGGTCTCCAAAGGGGAAAAACAACCACAAAAATCAACTTTTACGAGAGTCTATGTGGATGGAATCCGCGATGACTTGCGGTTCTTCCAGTCGTCCAATTTGCGCCGATTTGCTTGCGAACCAACCAGCGTCTGCAGACACGCGCCAGCACTTCGACGAAGCGACGCGTGCTCGGGAGAGGTGTGCGTGGAACACCATTCTACAAGGGACGCCAGTGCTTCCACAGCACCATGCTCTCCGAGTTTGGCCGACATGGACGGAGACTCTGCTGCAATTTGCTTTGACAAGAGACAGCACTCCTTGAGAAGCTCCAAGGATGATTCTGAATGCGAGTTCATGAGATGAACCAGACCCTTCATGACTGCTGGAGAAAACAGCGCAGCGTGCGAAATCGGAGCAGTCGCACTGGTTGAACTGGATGAAGACGACGTGGACGTGGGAGACGAAGAAGGCGGCAACGAGAGGGTTCGCCAGAGAGAAACTAGATACAGATGAGCGCGATTACGGTTCGAAGTGAAAGGAACCCAGTCAAACAGCGGGGAGAGCGCGCTTTCAAGAGTAGATAGCACAGCGAGGGCGGAGAAGCCGGCCGAAAGTGCATGAGTGTAGAGAGCCAACAGGGCTTCCAGGAAAAGATCCACGGTGGATGAACGGGGAATGCTTGATACGATACGGTTCCAATGAGGGATCAAAGAGTTCGAAACGGAGGAAAGCATCACTGGATCCGTGCAGCGAACAAGAAATGTTGAAATCAGTATCGTGTGGTCTCGCAGCTGCTTCTTCTTGTCGCCAATGACGGACTCCAGCACTGGGTCCGTGAAGCACAACACGCTGAACAGCATTTCCAAAAATGAAACCAGACCAACGTCGATGAGAATAGCTCGTCGATCGTGATTTTCCATTTCTTGCGAATCCGATAGACACTGTCGAAGAAGTGCAAGGCATTTCTCGGCGACACCTACACTCCGAGAAAACACAGACCTGGTTATGACTTCAGAAAGTCCCGCAGTCGAAGACGCCAGTGTCGGGTTTGCAGGCCTGTTGGAAGAAGCAAGAGAAGCGGTGGAGGATCCAAGGCCAGAATTGGAGCTCCCCGGCGATTCCGAAGACAAGCGATGCAACGCAATGCTGAGAGACCGTGAACCGAGCGTCACTACAAATTCCAGTCCCCGTCCACTAGCAACCATTAGTCGGTTCGCAGGAAGCAGAGACAAAATGACGAGGCAAGCGGTCACCTTGTCAACCAGTTCGAGAGTGGACGAAAGAGCACGGTCATCATCCGCGGTCTGCAGCTGTGCAGCAGGACTGTCGGCGTCACGCTCCACCACAAGCGATAAAAAATGAGTCGTTTCGGCGCACATTCCCAACAAGATTGGAATAAGGCCGATTTGGCCCAGAATCTGCTTGTTTGTATCATTGAGTGCACAGTTTCGAACACATGAGACGGCATTCTCGAGAACTGCCAGCGATTCGCTGTTCCGAATAGTGTCAACAAACACATCGAGGCCTCCGCACTTTCGCATCTGCACTCTGTTTTCGCTTACACTCGTCAAATTCCACAGAGTTCCTGTTATATTCTCCAGAATCGTGTGGCGAGAGGGGATGTCCTTTCGATGCGTGTAAGTTTCGCAGAGGACGACGAGAGCGTCGATACCGCCGTATTCTCGGATTTTGTGTTTGTTTTCGACATCGACACCCAAATTCCACAACGCGCCAATTGCATTTTCATGAACGGACGTAACTTCACGGATGCGCTCTCGCTGGAATTCCGCAGTGCCGTGCGAGTCCACCGGCGCAGATGCTGCTGTTGCTGCTGTTGCTGCTGTTGCTGATGGTGCTACTGTTGTTGTTGTTGCTATTGTCGTCGTCGTCGATGCAGGCTGTGCAGGCTTCGTTTCGGATTCAGCAGATGCGTGCTCGGAACCAAGTCCTAGCGCCTTTTCAGAAGCTTCCTCGTTTGCAGCAGAGGTCGTCGAGATGGCATGCAACTCGCCATCAGATTCAACCTTTCCAGACCCTGCAGCCATCGAAATATCCACAGACTCATCGATGGTCGACACCACAGACGGATCTTCGTCGTCGTTCACTTCAGACGACGTTTGCAAACTGTCCTCAGCACTGCCGTCCGAAAGTTTTGAATCTTCTACCAGCTGCGGCCCGACGGCAGTTGTGGAATGCGCGGACGCCTGCGGCTCGCCCGCAGGAGTTTGCGCTCTGGAGCCTACGCGAGCGCTGCCTTCGGACTCCGCATCCACGGACTCGGGAAGCGAGACCTCGCAAAGCCGGATTAGAATTTCAATGGCGCCAATTTCCGGAAGCAACTTCTTGTTGTCTTCGTTTGAGGCACAGTTCCAGATTGCACCGGCAATCTTGCCTCGGGTGCCCATGGACACCGGACTGTCCAATCTCAACAGGTCCACCAAAATCTTCAATCCGCCCGATGAGCGCATCCGCTCTTTGATCGTCTCGTTTCGTGTTAAGTAGCCAAGTGCAATGGCGATATTCTCCACGACAACTACGGCTTCTGGATCTTCTGTACACTGGCTGAGACAATCGAGGATCGCTTCCAGGCCATTGTGCTGTGCAATCTGCGTTCGGTGTGCGTTCGACGAGGAGGCAATTGGCCAGATCGCAAACGTTGCCTTTTCGAGAACAAACAGCATTGGAGAATTCAGCATATGGAGCAGTGCAGGGATGATAACCGGCCCCACCAACTCGTCCAGCACCGATCTGTGCGATGCTGACCGCGCAATGTGCGACAGCAACAAGCACGATCCGGCCTTGACGCCATCGTTAATGGATGAGAGCAGCCGCAGCAGCACAGGCAGACCCTTTGCCTCCAGAAATTTCCCGATTCCAATCTCACTGTCGTTTTCTGGCTCGGTCATCACCGACAGCAGCTTGAGAACATAGGACTGCACATTGGGCCTGGCCGCCACCACCCAGTCCACGAGTCCGCGTATGCACTGGCCCCACTGGTGAAGATTGTGAGGGTCAGCGACAAACGCCGAGGGAAACTCGGATGCCCACGAGCGCTCAAGCCCAACGAGCGCGCGAACAGCATGCACATCGTCCATCTGCGGACCTCGTTTCACCAGCCACAGGCACATGTCAACCTGGCTCTTTCCAACATTGCTGTTTTCCGACAAGACCTGTTCCTGCACCACACTTTGTACAGCTCGTAGGCACTCGAGCGTCTGCACAACCTCGTCTCTCCGCTTCTCAAGCACAAGTGTCCCGTCTTCCAGTAGCTGAAGCTCGTCGCGCAGCCTCTTCATTGCGTGTTTCTGAATGGATATCCGCTCGTTGAGTGCCTGACTTTCCGCATCCATCTCACCAACTCTGCGAGAAACAATTTCGTCGACCGACTCTTGCGTCGATATTGCCTCCTCGTTCACAGAGAGATAAAGTTGCGTGAACGGCCATTTTGAGATGAACGACGGCGCATGCGAAGAGCGAAGCAGTTGCTCAATATGAGTTGCTGTCAGCAATCCAGGTGCTCGAAACGTCATACCGTTCTCATGCAAGCCCCGCAATGGCACTCAAACCAATACACACAACCCCAGCCCCACCAACTAACTTTAAAATAGTATATAAACTATAATCGATTATCAACTGTCAATTGTCAATTGTCAATTGTCAATTGATTAATGATATATAAGCTGCAACTCGAGAGATTCCAACGCGTGCAGAAGAAACGAGGACCGATGCGATGAGTCCTGCAGCAAAAGGCGCCAATTGCAAGCGGATCGTTAATGCTTTGCGTACGACGGGCGAGATCCTGAACTTCCCCAAATGTCCCCGAAGTCCCCTCGAAGTCCCTAAAGTCCTGAAAGACCAAATACAGCGAATGCGGAATGACGTGCCCAATCTTGCTCTCTGGATTTAGGAAACCTTTTCTTTCTCTTCCTTCTTCTTTTTCTTTCTTCCTTCTTTGCATTTTTTTCACTCGATTCCTCATTTTCATTGACTCTTTCTTGCTCTTTTGTTCTTTTGTTTTCTGGCATATTACCCGTGCGCGCGCGTGTGAGTGTGTGTGCGAGTGTGTGTGCGAGTGTGTGTGTGTTGTTTGTTGACGCGGAAGAGTGCAGGGGGAAAATGAGTGAATCGAATTATCGGCGAATTAAGCTTGTCGGAAAGGGAACGTTTGGACAGGCGTTCTTGGTGCAGCGCGTGGACAACGGCAAGCAGTTTATCATGAAGAAGATCAACATCAGCAATATGAACAGCCAGGAACGTGCGGACGCGATGAATGAAGTTCGGCTCTTGTCGTCTCTGAAGCATCCGAACATTGTCGAGTACATCGAGTCGTTTACAGACACAACGGGAAATCTGTGCATTGTGATGGAGTATGCGGAAAGGGGGGATCTGTACGACGCTATTAAGAGACAGGCTGCGCTGAACAAGCCGTTTGCAGAAGAACAGATTGTGGATTGGCTGCTGCAAGTGTGCCTCGCTATCAAGCACTGTCATGACAAGAAGATTTTGCATCGAGATATCAAGTCGCAGAACATCTTTCTGACGGCACAAAATAAGGTCAAAATCGGCGACTTTGGAATCGCAAGAGTCTTGAAAAATACGCTGGACTATGCGAAAACAATGGTCGGGACTCCGTACTACATGTCCCCCGAAATCTGCCAGGAAAAGCCGTACAACAACAAGTCGGACGTCTGGTCAATTGGATGTGTCCTGTACGAGCTTCTCACGATGCGACATGCGTTTGATGCTCAGAACATGCGAGGCCTCGTGGTGAAAATCTTGAGAGGCGTGTATCCCCCGGTGCCCACATCGTACTCCGAAGACCTGCGGCTGTTGGTGGGGCAAATGTTTGAAAGAGACCCTAGAAAGCGCTTGTCCGTGAATGGCATCTTGCGCACGCCACTGATGAGATCGCGAATTTCTAAATTCTTGTCCGAATCCATGATTCGAAAGGAGGGGTTGGTCGTTGCACCTGCCGCTCCCGCGGTCCCTGTCCCGCGCGGAATGTCTCCTGCATTCCAGTTTCCGCCTTCACAGCAACAGCCGATTCCAGTTGCACGCGCAGTTCCAGCGAACGGTGTCATCCGCAGCGGATTACAGCCCACCCCGGCCGGTCAAAATGCGGCAGCACCGAGCAATCTGAGTCCGCCTGTTCCTGCTCCTGCGCCTCGAAATCCTCCCACAGAGCCAGATCGGAGGTCACAACAGATTGCCCAGACTCCAGCTCCGTTACCACAGCAGCAAAATGTGGAGAAGCAGAGTGCACTGGATGCAGAGAGGAGGAAGCAGTTCTTTGATGCCCAAGAAGCAGCGCGTCAGAACCGCCTCCGTGCTCTCGGTGACTTGGACGGACCGTCTCCAGAGAGAAGAGAGTCTCCTCATAATCTTCAACAACAGCAACAGCCTGCAGTAGAACTGGAAGGTCGAAAGGCTTCGAAACTGGATGAACAGGCGAAGAGAGAAGCGGATTTTGCAAATTTGCAGCGCGAGTACTACGTAGAGATGCGGGCACAGGCAGCGCGGAACAAGGCTCGGTTGAATGAGGATCTAGGCATCCAGAGAGGTATTTCTCCGGTCCTCGCAGCGCCGGCCAATCCGTCTCCTCGAGGTCAGGTTGGCGGTCCTTCCAGTGCTGCGGCCGTCGCACCGAACTATTCAAGTCCGGCTTTGGAAATGGAAAAGCGGAAAGCTGAGGAGCGCAGAGTTGCCGAGGAAGCATTGTTGGCGCAACAGAGAAAAGTCTTCTTTGAGAATCGTGCACAGCGTGAGGAGAACAAAAGAAGACTGTATGAGGATCTGGGCCGTGCTCCAGCTGTTGCCGCTCTGGAAAAGCCTGTGCAACAACAGCCGCAGCTTTCTGCAGCACAAATGGCGCGCCAGCGCGAAGACGAAGCTGCACGCCAGCGCGCCGAGGCAGTGCGAGCGAGCGAGCAAGATGCAGCGTCGAAGCGAAAGCTCGAGGAAGACCGGATGCGAAGGGAAGCAGCTGCACGTTACGAATCAAAGCTTCGAGAGAAAGAGACTCGGGAAGAGGAGAAGCGCAGAAAGGAGGAAGCGGATCGGCAAAAGCGAGAAGAATGGGAAAGGCAGCGGGCACAGAAGAAGGCTGAGGAGGCGCGGATGGAGGCGGAACGGAAGGAGCGTCTCAAGAAGATGATGGGCAATGTGAAGAATGCAGAGCCGAGGGCAAAGATACGTCCCTCGTCACCACCTTCAGTTGTTAGCAGCGGGAATCGCGCCTCGGGTGATTTTAGCAGAAACCCGAGGTTGTCGGCAGCGGAGGATGCACGATCTAGTGCCGACATCATGGATGAGATGATGGCCAAGGAGGAGGCCCGCAAAGCACGAGAAGCTGCTCGCGAAGAAGAAAGGAAAAAGTTTCGTGAGCAACGAGCCAAGTTGGTTGCACAGAAGAACGCCGATCCTTCGAGTGATATTGTTATTGTAGAGGCTCCAAACAGGAGACGGGCGCTCTCCGAACCACCCGCACCCGCACCCGCACCCGCAGCCGCAGCCGCAGCCCTTACCCCAGTTCCACCTCCAGTTCCCGTTCCTGCTGCTGCGGCGGCGGTTTCCGCTGCTTCTTCTTCCGTAGTTGCCGGACCGAGTCCCTCACGGAGCGACCCAAAGGACGCAGATCACCTTGCGACGAACACTAGTCAAGAGGGTGCGAGGCTTTCCGACATGGACTCGTTGGAGGATGAAATCGACCATCAGCACAAACTGGAGGATTTTGGCGATTTGCCAAACGATTTCGAACCGGACGCTGACGATTTGGGCTCTACTCTAGGAACGCAGGATTTGGATTTGTCCTCCACGGCCTCTTCGAGTGATTTTGAGGATGAAGAAGACGACAACATTGCAGATGCTCTTGCGCAGAAACTCCAGTTTGATCGGCCGGAAGCAGACAAGTTTCGTTTGGATGGAAATACATTGCGACTGCCGAATCTGAGTGAGCGCGATTCCCTCGCTGCTCGGATTGAGAATCTGCGCATGTACATTGAGAAGTCGGTCGGCGTCGACGCATTTCTGGAATCATACATGACGCTGCAGAACATCCGAGAGGGCGATTTTGATGACGACGAAAAGGATGATGGAAACCGTCTGCAACAAGAATTGGAGAGAATTTTGGGTGCAGACAACGTCAAGGTTGCAAGCTTAATTAACCAACTGATCTTTTGCGAGGACATGATGAATGAACACAACTGAACGTTCCTTTTTCGTGAGCAATTTTATTTCTTTGTTGTTTCCTTTCCTTGCATATTTCTTTACTGCGGGCTCTGTGGTCCTTGAGACACTCGAACACATACAAATATATTCAGCATTACTGTCATCATTATTATGAATGTATTATTTCTATTATAAATGATTGTGCAGAATTGTTTCTTAAAAACTGCAGTTGATGCCATGTCACCCAAAAGAACGGCAACAAAGAAAAAACCACAAAAAACATTTGCGAAAGGCGTGGATTGAACACGCGACCTTTCGATCTTCAGTCGAACGCTACTCCCAGCTGAGCTACTTTCGCTTGATAGCTGAGCAGTACGTGTTTGCAGCACAGAGCTCGTTCTCCTCCGCTACTGCAGAAACATGTGAACGAATCCTCGGGCAAGGCAAAATGGGAGGAGACGACTGCATTGCCCTGTGCCCAACGGCCGGCTAAGAAATTTAAAAGGAGCTGGGAAGGGAAGAGGGGGGAAAAAAGAAAAGAAAAGAAAAGAAAAAAAGAAAAGAAAAGAAAAGAAAAGAAGGCTAGCGGAGACAGAGTTTGTGGGGCTGTTGGCGTTTCTCGCTGTGTCGGGAACTCGGGTGAATGTCACAAGAAGCGTCGTTGGACGAACCGGTGTTTGCGTCGCCGCCCAAGTTTCTTATTGATCTTGATCTTCCGGCCGACGAACGGTGGTCCGAAGTGATTCGAGCGTATGCACACGAGTTTCCAAGGATTTTAGATTATCTGTCGTCGCCCGCTGAGTCTGGGATTCCGAAAAGAGTCTTGTCAGTACTGTCGTTTCTGATGGGCTCCTATGCACACACACGAATGCTGTGTGCGTATGTCCCGGAACTGAAGAGCATTTCGCGTCAAGCAAAGTTTCCGCTTGGAAAACTAGTCACGCTTACGCTGATGTATGAACTGTGTGCTGCATGCACGTCTGTAGTCGTGGCGGATGCCCCATGGATGGCGGCGAAAAACAGCAGCTCGGGGCCGCTGTTGTACCGATCGATGGACTGGGAACTGCCTTTGTTGAAGAGGATCACCATTCATCTGGTCTTCCACAGATCTGGAAAGACGGTGTTCGAGGCTACTTCATGGGCAGGATACATTGGGGTGCTGACTGGAATGAGAGTGCTGGAGGATCCGCAGCTTGCCTCCGTGAACGATTCCCGCCAGTCTTCTTCTGCTGCCGGACGATATGCCGTTTCCGTGAATTACAGGAGAATGGGGAGTCCTGCAAGCCATAATGTATTTGGAATGCTAACGAGGAGATGGCCAGTTGGTTTTGCAGTTCGCCATTGTTTAGAAACTTGTCCGAACTTTCATACTGCGGTGTCCTTTTTGTCTGCGTGTCGGCTAATCAGTCCTGTCTATTTCACCGTTGTCGGAGATACTGTTGGACAAGCTGCAATTCTCACTCGCTCTCGGGCGTCGGTGGTGCACAAGTGGGCTCCCCCAACCGAGCGGAATTCGTCCGAAGCTGCTGTGAATTCTGCTGCCGAAATCGTAGAGCTGGGCGATGTGGAAGTGTCGAAAGCGCCGGGAACTGCGTTCGCAGTTCATTCCGAGCTGAAGTGGATGGTCCAAACCAACTGTGACTCGTGGAAACATACTGGGAGAATGTCGCAGAACGACATTTTGTGTTCCGTCGACAGAACCCGAGCCGTTCGACGGTTTTTTAAAGAGGCGTCGCACACCACA
This sequence comes from Andalucia godoyi, assembly GCA_009859145.1. Lineage (NCBI taxonomy): Eukaryota > Jakobea > Jakobida > Andaluciidae > Andalucia > Andalucia godoyi. The sequence continues at coordinate 217,472 of VRVR01000041.1, forward strand.
CTGGAAGACTTGTCGTCCAAGGAGGACAGAACTGCGGACGAAGCCGTCGCGAATGACCTGGAAGGGGAAGCACAAATCTTCAAGTCCAAATTGTCGCGGCTCTTTCAAAGCGATCCTGTGTTGCAATCGGAGACAATATACATTTCCGAGATGAATCCGTTCGCAAAATCGTTTGTTACCTATGTCGTACCCTAGTCGTCTGTCTTTCGGGAAGACATACGGCTTTTTGAGATGCTTGTAATAAAATTCTTTGCAGAACACAAACTTAGCATCTCCTTTTTCAACCGATGGGTGAGCAGCCGCGCTACGGAAGAGACTGGTTTTGATATGGCAGGGATCACCAGCAAAAACAAAAAAAGGAGACTGATGAGTTTTCACAGATCAGGAAGCATTCAGGAAGCGAAAGTAGCTCAGCTGGGAGTAGCGTTCGACTGAAGATCGAAAGGTCGCGTGTTCAATCCACGCCTTTCGCAAATGTTTTTTTATTGCTTTGATGCTTCACTCCTGTTTTCGTCTTTGTCCGTTTTTTTTTTTTCCACCAGCTGTAAGGTTCCCCTCCGCGACTCAACTGGACGAAACTGTTCGATTCCCCCTTTCCCCCTAAAGTTCGCTGATTTCTCTCCAAAGCCGTCCTCTTTTTTTATATGTATATTTATGTTTCGGTAGGCACGTCTTTTTTACTTTTCCGTGGCTTTTTCCGTGGCTTGTTGTGTTTTTCCCCTTCTTTTGGCAGCATTTTCTTTCGTCTACGTCCGTTGCATCTGTCTGGAAAAAAAGATGATCACCGTTGACACGATCGCCACGCGAAAGTGGCTCGAAGAGACATTCAAGGAGATCACAGACATTGATGCACCAATGCTGGCGACTTACGTGCTGGCGCTCTTGAAGAACTACAAGCCGAAGGCTGATTTGCGTGAGCAATGTGTTGCAAAATTGGACGAGTTTCTCGGATCGTCTACATCGGCGTTTGTGGACCGATTTTTGAACTACCTGAGAAAGTCGGGTGTTTCGTTTGAAGATCAGTCTGCACCGCAGCCTCAGTTTCCGCCTGCGTCTGGGTCTGCGCCTTCCGCTCTACAGCCACAGACACAGGTGCAGATGCAGGTACAAGCGCAGCAGCCGAAGCCATCGGCCGGTGCACCGCTGAGCTTCTCGGCTCCTGCAGTGTCTCATGTGCCTGCATCTGCGGCTGCTGCGCTTGCTCCGGTGGTCCAGAATGTCGCAAACGCATCCCAGAGTATGGCACCTCCTTTGCTGCAGCAGCAGCCAGTACCAGCACCACTACCGCAACAGCAGCAGCCGTATGTACCGTCCAATCATCATGATCCAGCACGGCAGCAGGAACGACAAATGCGGTTTGGCCTGGACCAGCAGCAAAGAAGTTCGAGGTTCCAAGAGGGCCAGACGGAAGGGCTCCAGACTGCTGATCGGGGACCACGACACGATCGAAATGAGCGTGTTGAGAGGCAGGAACGACCAGAGCGTACGGAACGAATGGAAAGACCGGAACGATCGGATCGGAGCGATCGAAATGACAGAAATGACCGTTTAGGACAGCACGAGCAACGCTCATATGGCGATCAGGGAGCTAGACAGCCACAAGGCCGCAATCTGGTTCTTGAAAATGTTCCAGATGAATTGAATGTCTTCCAGACGATTTCAGATTATTTTGCACAGTTTGGTTATGTAGAGTCGGTAGACTGCCAGCCAGAGAGTCGCCGTGCAGTCATTTCTTTTGGAAGCCATGATGAAGCTGATAAAGCCTGGAAGAGCCGAAGCGCAATTCTGGGAGATCGATTCATCAAGATCTTTTGGCAGCGGCATTCAGATGTGCGTGACAATAAGCAAAGAAGACAATTTGGCCAGGGCCAGGATCAAGGCCAGGGATTCCAAAGAGGACAACGCGGGGATCGCGGAGATTTCAATCCTCAACGCCAGCAGCAGCAGCAATACCAGCAACAGCCATATCAACAACCCTACCAGTCATCACAATACGGACAGCAACAGCAGCAGCCGTACTTTCAGCATCCGGCACAACAGCCATTCCATCCACATGGGGGACAGCATGCTGACTTTGGATATCAGCAGCAAGCTGCATACTATGGCAATCCACAGCAGCAGTTCTATGCTCAGTATCCTGCGTACACTGGAGCCGAGTACGCTGTTGGGGGACACGAGTTCAATGCCCGTGTTCATCCGTCTTCACGCAAGCCAGCAGCTCTGGGAGCCCCATCAGCTTCGGCATCAGCACCGGCGTCCGGACCGTCGCTCTCTGAAATTCAGGCCGAGATCAAGGAGAGAAGAGCTCGCGTGGACGTCTTACAGGCCAACATTAAGACGATCAAAGCTGAACTTGAGCAGTCAAAACAAGACGGGCAGATCCCGAGAATGCAACAATTGCTTGTGGATTTGAAGTCTGTGCAGGATGATTTTCGAAAGGAGATTGAAGCGCTGTCCAACTTGCAGATTCAGGCAAAGAAGCGAAGTGCGGCAGAGATTTCGGAAGGTCAGCCGCAGGCAGAAGAACCCGCAGCAGCAGCAGCGTCTGCAAATCCGGAAGATGACGGCCAGGCACAAGAAGAACAGACAGGCGACGGCCAGCGACAGGCGAAGTTTCAACGTCGAGGACCATCATTCCCTGGTGCAGGCGCTGCCGCTGGGGTTGGAAGAGGGATCGGACGAGGACGAGGCATGCCGATGGGCATGATGAACATGAATATGATGGGAATGATGGGATACTATCCGCCTTCGTATGGCTACAATCCTCAAGCTGGAGGAGCTGCGACAATGCGTGTCGACTATCGTCCCAAGGCCTTTGAAATGGTTATTGCACCCGAGTACGCCTCGACAGAAGCCATTCAGTCCTTGTTTGCGCATCTGAAACCCGACGAAATTCGCGTGGATGCTGATGCACGATCTGCATATGTCTCTTTTCCTTCTCGTGCAGTGGCAGAAAAGGCAGCAAAGTTGGCCGCTGAGGGCCCCTTAAAGGTTGAGAAAGTCAACTGGGTAAAGCAGCAGTCTTCCGCGACCACGCAAGATTTCGGAGCAACTGACGGAGCTGATGTTGGCGCGGCCGGTCAGTCCGGGGAAGTTGACGAGCAGGCAAATGAAGACGCCGAGAACCAGTAACCCAGGTTGTGTTGGTACGTAGAACCATTTTTTAATATTTTTTTTTCTTTTTAATTTCTTAAATCCTGTGGCCCGTCGAGGAATACGTAAAGGAGTCCTTCCAGATTCATCTGAAGAAAAACACACACGATCCACTGATATGTTATATTCGTTTAACTCTGCGAATCTACTAGTGTGGACAGATTGCCGCACCTGCAAAAACATCTCGCAACACACCCACACACGTACGCCTGCACATGCACATGCACAAAGAATAGGCGTGCGGCTGTTCGTCCGCATCTTGTTACTTTGCAAACTCTTCGATCTTCGATGCAACCTGCAAACCGGCAGCCATGGCCAAAGTAACACGGCCGCGCTCGGCAGTGTAATCTCCAGTAAAAAAGAGGCCGTGTTGTGCAGCCGAGGTTGCAAAGATCCCGCGAGAAGTGTCGATCCGAGAATTTGGCAATGCAAATCTCCATTTCTGAACATCTGACCACGAAGGAGACTTCCACTGGTCTCCAGCCAACAGCACAGACACCTTGTTCGTAACCGACGGAAGCAGATCCTCTAGCGAGTGTTCGTAATTGGCAGTGGACCAGTGCGAAGCCATTTGCACAATCAACACCGAGTTGCCCCCTGCAACATGCCCTTCCTTGTCATCCTCGACACTCAACCACGCGATATCGTGCTTTCTATCCGTGTTCACAGCGGCATAATACGGTAACTCGGAGGTCAGCTTCTTGTCGTAGCCGAGAACGAACGTTATCTGCGTGTTGTACGTTCCCAGCGCCAACTCCGCGCCAAGAGCCTGCTTGATGGAACCGGCCTCTGCCCACGATTCCACGCTTCCACTGCACACAAGCCCCGCAGCCTGTGGTGCAGGTGCAGTCACGAGAACCCCGTCGAAGTCTCCGAATCGATCTCCAGTTGTCGTGACCAACGTCCACCGAGCACTCCGCTCAGCTCGCTCGAGCGAAGCCACTCGTTTTTCAAAATGTACCTTAATCCGTTCAGCCGGGACAGCAGCAACAAGCAGCTTTCCAATCTGACTGATGCCGGGCTGATACACCCACTTTTCTCCTCTGTCGCGCTCAAGATCGCCGGGAGTGATCTCGCCTGATTCACCGAACACAAAGACGGGTTTGGAGATGACAACCAGTCCGTCTGTTGGGAGCTGGTTCAGAATAATGTCTCGGATCAAGGGGTCTTCCGAGTAGAAATAGTTCGCTCCGTGATCATAGCTTGCGCCGTTTTTTCTGCGGGTCGCCGCGCGTCCAGAGAACCCACGACTCTTTTCAAAAACCTCAATCTGTGTAACACTCTTACTTGCTCGCAACGCGTACGCCGCAGACAATCCCGACACCCCCGCACCCACAATCGCCAGACGCATATCTGTATATGATGGAACCTCTCCAGTCTCCAATCTACACACCAAAAGAAGAAGAAGAACAAGCCAAGCGTTATGTTCGTGCTGGATAAAGCAAACGGCCATATTGTGAGACCTACGGCGGTTCGTCCGAAATGCCCAGATAAAGCGAAAACGAACAGGTTAATGGAAGGCCGCGGGGACCACGGCAAACCTGAACTGTGGCGCTCTCCTGAGTTGGTTTGTTGTGTTCGGTGTGCGGCTCCGCAACCGCTTCCTCACGGCGATACCGTATCCAGCGTTCCAGTGAACACGCCTGTCGCGTACACGGCAGCTCGCAGCCATCCTTCGGGGCCCTCCGTCCGCAGACTTTTTGCAAATGGTGTCACGAGTTTAAATTTGTATATACATATATATATATATTTCATGGTTTATGATTAGTTCGGGTTTTGGAGACTCTGAGAAAACACCTTGCAGCTGCAGCCGTATTGACATATGAAGCAGGCGAGCGAGTGAGTAAGCGAGCGAGTGAGAGAGAGAGAGAGTGTGTGTTTTGGTTTTATTAATTACAACGATTAAACAGCACTTCCCAGTCTGCTTTCAAGGTCCGAGCAAGATCCACTGTCTCTGAGCAAAACTCGCTCTTGTCGCACCGCGCGTAACTCATCAGAAGCAAATTGCAGCTGAGCTCTCGCACCTCCTGCATCAAACAAAGAAGAAAAAAACAGGAAAAAACCTTCGCCCACCAAAAATGCGATTATCGGAAGCAACGTTCGTAGTGGAAACCCTCCTGTTTACGTAAAAATATCCCCCAAATCGTTAGGGTTGGCATTGGTTCGTTAAAGAGTTGAAATTCAGGGTTTTCTAGTCTTTGCTGCTCATGGTCCCGCCGCACGTCTTTGCCAATCCTTCGTCTTTCAAAAGCCACACTCATTTTTTTATTTAAGCCTTTTTTTTTTTGTTGAAAATTTCTTTTTCCTCCTTTGTTCTGTCTCCATGCTTGTTTAACTTGAGACGTTTTCTACATCATCATCATCATCATCATCTCAAGGTCGAACAACAAACATGTCGCAAACGGCTTCTTGGGTCCCATTTGACGAGAACCTCCCCGAGAATCTCCAACAACATTCACGACGTGGTGGAAACCGCAGTGCTCTTCAAGACGTCACAAATGATCGGGCTTTCCATTCAGTATGTCTTTGGTTTCCCCTCCTCCTCCTCCTCCTCCTTCTTCTTCTTCTTCATATACGATGTTTTCCCATTGTGCGTTGTTTTATGCTTCATTTGATGATGATGGTTTATTAATTATTAATATTGTTATTGTTGTTTTTTAAATCTCTCTATCTCTGTGTGTGTGCAGAATGGTCCACAAAAGCCGATGCAGTCGAAGCAGGCTGCTTCCGAGTCTGTGTATGTTGATACGGAAATGATGGACTCGCAAGATGTTCCGCAGCCAGCGTTCCGTCTCGCTGCAGGAACCCAAAGTGGAGAGACCATGAATGTATCTGCGAGTTCTGCAGATATGATGAGCCGGCCAATGCCGATGGAGGACCTTTCCCGGATTCGGAGTGCTAAGCACAGCAAAACGGCATCTATGGCCGGAATTCCGCAGTTTTATAATATCGATGCAAGAACTGGAAATGACGCGCAATTTGTTCTTGATTACATCGAGGATATAGTCCGTCATCAAAAGTTGACGGAATGCTTGTTCCGTTGTGGACCAAACTACATTGACCGATCGCAAACGGACATCAATGCTTCGATGCGAGCCATTCTCATCGACTGGCTGAACGAGGTCGCACAAGAATATAACCTCAAGCAAGAAACGCTGCATCTGTCTGTGAACATCATCGATCGATTCTTGTCTGCCGTGCCGGTTGCTCGTTCTCGGCTGCAGCTTGTCGGTGTCACGGGAATGCTCATCGCTGCAAAGTACGAAGAAATCGTTGCACCGACTGTCGAGGAGTTTGTTTACATCACCGACAACACCTATTCCAGAGAAGATGTTTTGAAGACGGAGGGACAAATGCTGAATATCCTTCGATTCAACATTACTGCAGTCACCATCATGGATTTCCTCCCTCGTTTCTTGCGGGCAGGAAATGCAGACTCACGGGTTTCCCAGCTTGCGTTGTTCTTGTCGGAGCTAACGCTGCAGGAGTACCAGTTTCTGCACTATACTCCGTCGATGATTGCGGCAGCAGCCGTTTCTCTCGCCCTTCACACTTGTGGCCTCCTTGCCTGGACGCCGACTCTCGAGTACTATACTTCGTATACCGTTGCCGATGTCCGTTCCTGCGTGGCCGAGATGCATTCTGTGTTCAGGAATGCAGAATACCAGTCTCTCCAAGCCGTTCGAGAAAAGTATTCGCACTCCAAGTACATGCGCGTGTCGACAATTCCATGCCCGCAGGCGTTGCCGCCGATGTTTCTGTGACCTTAGCCTATTCCGTCACTCGACTCCTCATATGTTCGCTATCCAGTCTCCGAGTCCTCACGATCGGCGAATGAGGACATGTCTTTTTTTAACATTCCAATCCCGTTTTTTCCAACAGTTGAAAAAGCGCTCTTGACTTACGTCACTTTGACCCGACCTTAGCTCTGTACACTAACTTTTCCTTTATTCCTCTCCCTCCCTTCCCTGCAAAAATGAATCACCAACTTACTACTATGTTTCGTGCATTAACATCCTTCGATTCAGCAATTCCACGTAACAGTACTCATTCACCATCGTCGTCAGCCTCTTCGTCATCGTCGTCATCACTCTCACCACTCCCTGTACGATGAGCAGAAGCACTGCGCTTCATCGGCATTCCAATTGCGTCCGCTTTTCGCATCTTGATCCGATGATCATCCCATTCCGACATCATATCGCCGAGCAAGTTATCATCCTCCATTTTGCGATACTCAAGAAGCCGTTCTTCCTGCATCGCGTCTTGTAGCAGATGGTACGGCGTGTCAGCTTCGCGAATAACCATTCGCGCCTGTCGCCTTCGTAACTTCTCCAATGACTTGACGCGAGCAGACACATCGCGAAGTTCGTCGAGAGCCGTGAATCGACGATTTGACATACGAAACGGCAATTGTTCCGACGCCCGTTTCTGCAACTTGACTCGAGACGCAGATCGGAACGTCGAAGAAGAATACGATAACCACGGAGACGAGCTGCTTCCAGGCACCTTTTGCGTTCGCGCTTTCTCCCACGGTTTGAGCACAGAACCTATTTTGCGATTCTTACTGCCCGCAAGACCGTCGCTGTCATCGTCATCAGACCCGGGCTGATTTCCATGAGCGGAAAACAAGACCCTTTTCTTTCTGCCGGAAACATCCAGATTCGCATTCCATATCTCCTCGGTGCGAGAAACTGCCAACACCTCTTGTTCTATGGAAATTCGCACACGCTGCGGCAACCATGTCCTGCTATACTTCACAGGGTCTTGAAGCTCCAGCATTTCATTGTCCGAATCCGACGATTCTTCGGACTCGTCTCCGGAATCCTCGCTATCGTCTTTTGCACTGCTGAGCTTGTCTCCGTTTCGAATTCCAAAAATATTGTACATGCGAAGATGACTCATCTTGTTCAGCACATCGATTTCCTCTATATAATCCTCCGCATCCTTCTCGAAATCTGCCTGCCGCTCGTCGTACCACGCCTCAAGCCCTTCCTTCTTGAGCAACTCGTCGAACGCCACGACAAACCGAACCTTTTCCAGAACAGCACACGAAGCAACATCTTCAAGACTCGCTTCATGATCCTCGTCAAGGGACTTTTTCATCTTTTGGAGTTCCAAATTAAGACTGTCCTCGTTGATGTCGTAGTGTTTGAGAAACTTGCTTCGAAATTGGTACAGCGATGCTGTCTTCTGGTCGTATTTTGCCTTCATTTTCGCAGATCGGGCGTAATTGTACGGAGCGACAGGGTCTTCCCGCAGCTGCGAACGAGCGTCCAGCAAAGACTCGCAAAAGCGTCTCAACCGCTCCAGCCGTTCAGCGGGCACACTGGATTCGTTGTCTGAGAGCAGCATTTCACACCACACCTTGATGTGTCGAAGATCGTCGTCCGAACATTTGCGGACCAGCTTCTTGAACAACTTGGTCTGGTCGTGCGGAGCATCAACAGGACTTTCGGTGTTGGAAGATGCCGAATTGCCGGTCACCCACGAGAAGACGACTTGCATCCGCTCCTTTTCAGAACTGCTCGCATCGGTTGCGTTCCACAAAAACAGAAACTCCGGAGCCTCGCAACTCGCGAACAGCTGGTAGAAAGACTGGAAGTTCGTCGCCCAATCCGTTACATCGTCGCGCTGCGAGATGCTGGCATGCGGAGAAGAAGAATCATCAAGGCTTCTGGAAGGACGACGATGGTGAGATTCCAGAGGCGATATAATGCTGACTGGGACGTCTTGTGCTTGGCAATACTGTAAAAAGGAACGCACACCATCTGCAGTGTCTTTGCACTCTGGAACCTGGAAATCATCGAACGCTGCAAGCCGAGACTCAAAATCCAATCGCGACATTGCCAACGGAATCAATTCATCGCGAACCTCCTTCAATAGGCAACGGCTTTGTTCACTGGCGCGGAGGGTTGCATGCGACGCGACGCGACGCCGAAACGGGATAGAGAAAATCCACTTGAGAAACGGCGTTCGAGTCGGAACAATGGGTCTTTGCAGCGAAGCCTTTTCATACGCAATCTGGCTGATTGTCCGAAGTCGCTGAAACAGCCCGTTTTCGTTCGTGACAACCACGCCCACGGATCCCAGCGCACACAGTCCTCGGACGAGCTCGAGAAATGCTGCATTCCCTTTATTGGCATTCCAGAATGCAAGCGCTTCCGCAGACCGAAGCCTGCGATTGTCTAGTTGTGTCAATAGCTTCTGTCGCCTGTCTGTTGCGGTCGCTGGATCTCGGAACAGCGCCAAGCGAATGGAATAGCCTAGGCCAACGGCAGTTGATGATGAGGTGGGTCTACCGTCAGGGCCCAGAAAGTGCATAAACAATTCCGACTGAGCAAGTGCTCGAATGAATGGCGGAAGCCGCTGCAGCACGACTTCCGGAACCTTTAAACTTGGAAGCGCTGGCGCATCAGCAGCACGAGACACGAGCGTCGCCTGCGACTCGTTCGAAATCAGCCACGACAGATATCTCAAAAACGTCGATTGATTGTCAATTTGCTGATCAAGAGCACATATGTCTTCTGGCACCATTCGCGCCGTTTCATCATCATCAACAGTGCCATCGTCGTCATCATCCGCAAACCGGATTGCAGGAAAGATGTGGTATCCTCGGGCTTTGAGATTGTTCACGGCGCCTGCGAGAATGTCCAGAAACCGTCGCACAAGCGTCTTTATCTGGTCTTCAACACGCTGGAACAAAGGGAGCTGAAACAGCAAGGATGCAGGACCATCTGATCCAGCCGGAATCAGACCACTTATATCCAGAAGGTTTCCTTCTCCACCACCACTCCCGCCGTCGACGCTGGCCGTCAAGTACTGATACAACATCGGTGAGACATGTGCACTCTTGAAAAACGTATTCACGACTTCTTCCGCCAGACGGTACGGAGATCGACGCAGATCTCGTTCATAATAGCGGAGCGTTATCGACACTGCATCTGCAAACGCTTCATATGACTGAAGTGCGTCTGCAAGCACCTCGAACGTCAGTCTCGGAGGAAGACCGAATGCTTTCGACATTGGTTCTATATACCGAAAGATCTCATTCTACACCAAACCACGAAAAAACACAATAATATAATACGGGAAACGCCAAACAAGACGCAATTTTGAGATCATAAGTGCTGCCCATGCATGGAACTCTGTAGCACGAAAACGAACAAGAGAGCAAGAAGGAACATACTCGAATAATATCCATGACGTCTTGTTTAATCAGCGACCAAAAACGAAGAGCAACTTGTTTATCCTGTTCCTCGTTCTCCTTTTCAACCAATGCTGCATTGGCCATTCCGCTTCTCTCATTCTCTCTTCAATGAATGCAACACCCCAATTTTCACACACACACACACACACACACACACACACACAGAAACCGTTAGAAGCTGCAGAAATTGGAAAGGAAGAAGAAAAAGAAAAGCAACAACATAATTGCCACCAACGTCTGAAGGAAAAAGAGACATACAGAATTCCTCCAGGACCAAACAGCATTTGTTTTGCTTTTTCCTGAAACGCAGGAGTTTGAATGACTTTCCATCGCAACACACTCTTCTTCCAATCGGCATCACGATCATCATCACGATCATCTGTCACCATCATTTCCTCTCATTGTTCGTTTGTCATTCATTATCTGTGATTGTTATCATCAAGATGATGATGATAGTGTTCTCTGGCATTCAGAGCGTTACTGGTCCGAACCTTGTTGAGTGCGCCGCCAATAGACGAACAAGAATGCCTGGAGTTTTTTATATATTAAGCGGCTGAGCATCACGTGATGCATAAGGAGGGAAACCGCTCGCCAAAACACGCATCATCATTGACTGTCATCGGCGAAGCTGTCACCGAAGACAGATCCAAGCCACGTGCGTTTTTTATTATTATTTATATTAAGGACGAGCACCAACTCTGCATCAAAGAGTCATTGCAACCAACAGATTCCCCAATCGATTCAACATTCAATAAATGAACGTTGGAGGAGACAGACTGTGAACGGCGGTGTGGCACATTGCGCCAATGACGCATTTGCCTTTGCTCCTTCTTGTTCTCTGACTTTAAAAAGCGCATTCCGAAACGCAAATCGATCACATCTTCGTGATTTGATCATCATCCGGTTCGATTACAAATATGAAAAACAACCAGAAAGAAGATAACAGAAAAAAAAAAAGAATTTAAAAGGTCGACTTGACTACGGTAGGAACATCGCGTCTCCATAAGATAGGGTTAGAAAATAAAATCAAAACTCCCGACATGATGTTGTTTGATGTCCATACGCAAAACGGAAAACCGTCGTTTTGCTTTCAACGAATTCCTTCTGTTTGCGCAAATAGAAGACGCTCATTATTGGGTGATTTTACTTGTCCTGTTTTTTTCTCTCTCTTTTCTTTCTTTCATTTCAAAATATCTGATTTCAGTTTCGATATTTCTTTCTTATTCCCTCTTTTTTAAGTTTTGTGTGGGATTTTTTTACGTGCAGGTTTTTAAAAAATTGTTTTTTGAATCGCCAGGAGTTGGGTTGGACAGTGACAGATTAGGCACATGTCGGACGATTCGAATAGTGAGTTCCGCAATGTCGACGATACGCAAGCTTCGGAAGAGTCATTTGCGGACGATCCTAATAGCGATGCAGTTGGAGATGCAGGTGGAGATGGATCGCCGATTGAGTACGATGATCAACTGCAGTCCGAATTCGCACAATTTCAAGACGAACCAGGCCAAGACGAACCAGGCCACGAACCAGGCCAAGAAGATCAAGATCAAGAGGAATCGGAGCAAGAACCAGAGGATGAACCAGAGGGTGAGACAACGATTGTTTCCAGAGCAGAGTTTAAAGCATCTCTTTTGGATAATATTGGGAATGAGAGTGTGCAGGGTCCGGGAGAAAACGAGCTTTCAGAGATCCACGCAGCCGACAGCCGGATGTACGACGATGATCAGAGTCAGTCGCGTCTGGTAGACGAGTCCGCACAGCCAATTCCGTCATCAGCATTGCACGAGCCACAAGAAGAAAGCGACGATGCGCCGACGGATGCCGCCATTTCTCCAATGAGTCAGTCGCACAATGCAGACTCGCTGCAGGTGTCCCCGGAAGTTCGTCCGAGTGATGGACAAGGATACAACAACGAGGATTCGTATGCCGGATGGGATGCAGACATTCCGTTTGATCAACCGTCGCAGGGATATGACGGTATGTATATCAGTCATGCATATGGCGAGGCAGGGACATCCACAGAACCCCCCAAGTATGCGGGGGCGCCACCGGTGACTCCACGACCGGATCCGCATCTGCCGAAGCAGCCTGCCGTCCGGGAGCTGATGGTTACGCTGATGAATTCTTCTCAACCGATTCGAATCGTCATCGTCGACGAATCGGTCTGCAAGAAGAAGCAGTTTTTAGGTGGATATCGCAATAGAGGAACGATGCTTGAATACCACCATGCGGTCACACAGACTCCGCGGCCACCGAATCCTCGACTGCTGAATGCACCGGAAAAGCTTAGCCGAGAATCGCAGACAAAGACCTATGTGACACGATCGCAACAAACAAACAGAGAACAAGGCGTACAGACGGGCGAGAAGTACAATGATGCTGCTGGCCCAGAAAGAGTCGTGTCTCCGAAACGGTACTTTTCTGCAGAGGAGTTCTTGGACCTTCGTTTTGAAAAGGCAATTGTCATCCAGTCTCACGTCCGTGCTTGGTTTGCGCGGCGGCTTGTCACGCAGATGCGGGAGGATCTTTTGCAAGACATGCTGGACCGTGAACAGCAAAATGTACAGCATATGGTGGAGGAAGATGAAAAGAGGAAACGGGAGATTGAGCGCAGAATGCACCCGCACACCACCGAAGACTTCCGGACTCTCTACGAAGAGCTTGAGCTGTGGCGCATGTCAGAGACAGAAAAAATCAAGTATGCCGAGAATTTGTCCCCCGAGGAACGAAAGCTTGCGCTTACAGAACTGCTAAAGAAAGAGACAAAGCTTTTGCAGACGATTGATCGGCTGAAGATTGTCGCGACTCGGGAGAACAGAACCAGGCGCATCGATGCAAAGATGGAAAAGATGGCTGCTGAAAAGGTGCTGAATGCGAAAACGGGAGACAAGGTCCACATTGAGACTCCATTTTCTGTTCGTGCACGCGAACTTGCGGATCTGTACAAGGGACTTTGTTTGAACGGCATTTCTGTGGACGAGCGTCTGGAGATTCTTCTGCACGTCAAGTGGACCGTGAAGGAGTTTGACTGTCAACTCACCCGAGAAATTGTCGAGCTCATTGATCGCGAAGCTGATCTGCTGAACCGTGGCCGTTCGTCCAGGGCATTGGACGGTCTGCGAAGGCGCGTCTCCAACTTGTTCCTGCAGTTCACGGAGACTCCGGAGTTCAATCCAGAGTCTCTTCGCTATTCGAAGCTGCCCGTTGAGTATCTCTCCCGACCGCAAGTTCAGCCCATCAAGAAGAAACAGTACGGCGCCTTGTCGGAAAAGATGGGTAATAACAGCACCAACGCGTCCCGTGTGGCTACTGCCGTGAAGCAATAAACAGCACCATCGATTCTCCCGAGTTTCTCCTCACGTATCGCATTGCACAAATAGCACATTCAATCATCTTTTAATTCTACGTATACTGTTCCTTTTCTCTTTTGTGTTATCTCTCCTCCGTCATTCTGCCTGTCGTGGATTTCGGCCCCTGGAAAACAAATTCGTCCCTCCCTTTTTCTGTGTACAGAACCATTCCTGCTCGGTGGTCATCGCTTTGCAACCGCAACTTTGACGGTGACTTGCTTTCCCTGGAACTCCACACCTACATCATGTGTTCCAACATTCTTGATTGGCTGTTCGAGATTGACTTTCAACGGAGCCCTTGTGAGTTTCGACAGCCCAAGGCTGACCTTGTCTTCAATAGCCTGTGCGATGTCCTGTGCAGTGACAGACCCGTACAATGTTTGTCCATCATTGGAATGTCTCTTGAAGCTGAGTTGCAGCTTTCCAATCTTTGACGATGCCTCTTCGGCCGCCCGTCGTCCAGCCTGGAATATGGCTTCTTCGGATGCTCGCTCTGACGCAATTTTTGCAAGATTCGATGCGGAGGCATAGACCGCGAGTTTCTGTGGGCACAGATAGTTGCGCGCGAACCCTGCGCGAACCTTGACAAGATCCCCACGAAGCCCCAGCTTTGGTACGTCATTCTGCAGCACAATTGTCACTGTCTTCGAAACATTGGAAATTCGTCGAATCACTGAAGCCATTCTGAAAACTCTGGGAGGAGAAAATCAACTTGAAAATGTGAGAAAAGTGCGGAGTGTTATCCTTGTGACGGTGTGCGTGGGTGGATATGGAAAGGGACAAGCAGAACCAAACCGAACTGCCAAACAAGATCGGAAAACAAACGAAAAGCACACACGCTCAAAACCACATAAAAGATCTGCGAAGGAGAATGAGAGAGGAAAACGAGAACTGCGAGAGACACTACGACAGGCAGCGGTTCCCCTTTTTCCTCTCCCCCCCTTTTTTTTGTCCTTTTTTGTGTTTTGCTCAGCATGGGCGTTAGGGTTACCCGTATGACAATAAAGATTGGAATCAGTATGCATCTTCCAAAAACAACACACATGTTCTCTCTGTCACTTTTTCTCACTTTGACGCTCGGGTCTACATACACACGTACATACATACATACGTACGTACACGGACATACTTGCAAACATTAACAGATCGACGTGTAAGAAGGAAAAGAAACACTACATTAGAGATGCGATTTTTGGTAGGCCGTGTTGTGTCGAGTGCGATGAACAAGACTGTGTCGGTGTGTGTGGAGCGATCTTTCCGACATCCAATTCTACCCAAAGTTATCCGATCGCAGAAGAAGTACATGGCACATGATGAGACCGAGGCGATCCAAGTGGGCGATCTTGTTCGCATCAAGGAATGCAGACCGTTGTCGAAACACAAGCATTTTGTTGTGGATGGTGTCGTCGAGTCACGATCCACAGAGACCACTGCTCTTTCTCCCGAACAATTTCTCCCGTCGTCCATGCGCTCTTCTCCCGCGCTCGCTTCGAAATCCAATTAGCAATTGCTGCTGGTGATGATGTAGAGAGATCGTGAATGAAAGCAACTGTAATGATTAATGCGCTTGATAGCATGGAGAGAAAAAATAAAATAAAGAAAAGTACAATAATATTCAAACACAGTCAGTTTGGCATCATTATTTTTTGGGCATGCATTTTTTAATATTATATTACAGTGCATCATGACGTGCATGGCAAATTCGACCTTTTCATTCCTTTCTTTTTTTGAAAATCAAAACGATGAGTAAACCCATTGAATCAAATATAAAAAGCCATCGACATCTTCTTGTGAGGAATGCTCTCATCTTGTCAGCTTTGCAGGCAATTTCGTATTTCCTGGTTTTTTGTTTTTTCAAGTCAGAAACACGGGAAAGTACCTATCCACATAATCTTTTCGGACTGGGGCGGCACACTTCTCTCATCACAGAAAAACAAACACCAATGCAACACTAAAAAAGACCTGCAAAAAAGCCGAAAATAAAACAAAAACAAAAACAAAAAAGAAAAAGAAAAAGAAAAAGAAAAAGAAAAAGAAAAAGAAAAAGAAGAGGAAAGAGCTTCAACCAGCAGAGGCATTGCTTCACAAGAGATCAACACTTGAGATGAGAAAAAATTATGCATACATTTCTAGCACGATTCTTTGAGAGGGAAGAAGAAGGAAAGGGAGAAGGAAGGGTGGAGAAAAGAAAGGTAGAGCTTTAAAAAGTAAAGAGAAAAAAAAGAAAAAGAAGAAAGAAGGGAACACGAAAGAACGAGCGAGAGAGAGAGCGAGCGAGCGAGCGAAAAGTTTTCTTGCAGGTCTATTTCTTGTCCGCGCAGCGTAACCCTCAATTGGCACCGTCCCCAAACGACAAGTCGAGTGTTTTTCTTGCATCACTTGAGACTATACAGAGTTTTGCTGCGACGGACGACAGATGACGACCTAAGTGAACCTGATAGCGTGATTGCCGATGGTCCTGAATCCTCGATGGAACTATTGTTTATTGGCGCATACACACAGACACACACCCACACACACACACGGCAGATCGGAGGTCTTGAAGAAAGAAGAATGGGTAACACGCTCGCAGTGGCTCCAGCGTCCGACTTCACACTGTTCGATCTTCCGGATCTTGCATCGAAGCGGTCGCTTGGAAGTTCGCGACTTTTCAAATCGCAGCTTTGCTTCTCCGAGCGTGACTTGCAGTGGTACGTATGCAAATCAGTTTCAAAGTCACTATTTGTTCCAGAGACCGATCTTGCTAAAATCAGAAAGGAACTCGAGACACAAAAGTGCTATGCCAGAATCGAAGAGAATGCGAAGGCCGTTCGGCTTATTCGGCCACATGGATTCACAACTCTGGCAAATCGAGTTTCGGAAAGACCGTTCTTGACGCTCAACATGAAGCTCTGGATTGCATTTCAAATATTGAACTGCTTGAAGAGGAACGCCGAGAGAAGTCCACAGTTGCTGCATGGGGATATCAAGACGCAGAACATCGTGTTGTCCACGTTTTCGCTGGTCAGCATCGTCGACTACGCCCCTTTCAAGCCGGTTCTTGTTCCAAAAGACGATCCAACCGTCTTTTCGTACTTTTTCGACACTACCAAACAGCGAATCTGTAATATTGCTCCGGAGCGATTCACTGTCTCTTCCCAGATTCAACCACAAGGCGCTGGCAACACTCTTGTGAACGTGAGTTTTGTGTCTGACGTGTCGCTTTCTCCCGCCATGGATGTGTTTTCGGCAGGATGTGTCCTCTATTTTTTGTTTACGGACGGAATCAACCTGTTTAATTACTCTTCTCTGCTGAATTACGAGTCCACATCGTCGGATGCTGTTGCAAATGGCATGCTCGATGAGCTGCTTTCTCGCATGTATCAGGAATCCGACAAGAAGAATTCCAAAGAAGATGCAGATCCAGTAGATCCAAAGGAAATACAAGACAGAAAGAATGCAAAGTTGCTCGTGAAGAAGATGCTTGCAGCGAGCCCGTTTGACAGACCGTCAGCCGCTGATTTACTGCTGGACCATTTCCCGCGCTCTTTCTCGCAGTTTTACGACTTCTGCGACTGGAGCACACCTGATTCGCGCTGCGATACCTGTCTCCAATACGTGAATGAAAGCAAGGAATTGCACCCAGCGCTGTACGATGTCATCTGCAGCATCTTGTGTACCGGTCTCGCGCATCTGTCGACCACCGAGCGTCAGATCTTTTCTTTGGATGCCATAGCAAAGTTGTCGCGCTTCAATGACGAATGTTCGATTCCATATCTTTTGGATTTTGCGTCGAAGAAGGCACCACCGCCCGTGGCGGCGAATGCGATTCGCGTTCTTGCTCGTCTCGGCTGCCAAACATTCCGGGAGATTTCCAACATTTTCTTTGCTGCGGAGACCCACAGCCTTGTCCGTGCTGCAATTGCAACGCACATCGGAGATTTTGCAATGGCTGCAAAAGTTCAGTTGGAGCAAAGGCTGGTGTCAAAAATCAAGGAGGTGTACGGCGCTCCCGAGAAGGACAATCCGCTCAATGACATCATCATCAATCCCGCGCTAACAGAGGCGGAAGAAGAGCAGCTTTCCGAAGATGTCAGTGCCGTGCTGATGGAGTGCCAGCAGGATCCAGATGAGTCCGTTCGGTGTGCCATGCTGTCCAATCCATTGTCTATTTGCGCGTTTTTCGGCCACCGGAAAACAACCAGCTTTGTTCTCCCCTTGTTCATCTCTGTGTTGAATGGTGGAGTGCAGTCCAGACCGCGTCTCGTCTTTCTTGACCACTGCGTTCCGCAATGCGCTGCTTTTCTTGGTCCGATGTGCACTGAGGAGTTTCTGCTGCCGCTTTTGATGCAAATCTCACGATCGGACGTTCGAGCGCGAGTGTCGGTGGATGTTCTCGTGGACATGGGCCTAGTCGAAGCCAGATCGGTGCTGAGATCCACCCATACGCTTGGAATGTCTTCGTCGCACCCATCCACTCCGAAGAACAATGACGGTCTTGTGGTTCGCGGCTCGCCTTTCTCTTCTGCCCAGGACTTGGCGCTGAGAAATTCGTCATCGATTCGCTCGGTGGATGATGCAGATGTTGTCGTTGTCGGGGCTGTTGCTGACAAGGAAGACGATGCTGGATTTGAAAAGGTTAGCCTACCGAAGAAGTCCTATGATCTGCTGTCCGTCGGATCCACCCGAGATCACCGTGAGCCGATCGTTGCCATGGATGCCGTGAAGGACTTTGTAATATCTGTTTCCGAGAGCCAAGTTCGTTTGCTTTCGCTGTCCAGACTGTCCAATGAAATCGGGATATCCACGGATCTGCTTTGTGTTCTCGAGACATCTTCATTGAAGCGCCGCACGAATAGCGCGGAGCCCGTTCGGAATGTGTCTCCCGGCGCTGCTGCCACGAACACTGCAGCAGCAGCACCGTCTGCAGCACCGTCACCACCACAGCCACAACCACCACCAAATTCCAAGAAGCGTTCTTCGCAGCGGTTCACAGACGCCTGTTTTCTGCATCGGGATCCGAAATACAGGATTGCGCTGTCAACAGGACAAGTGATTGATATCCGGGGCCAGTCAGATATGAGCTTCCTTCCATGTGTCCGCGTGGCAAGTGCTGCGGAAAACACGCTTGTGTGTGTGCACGCCTTTCCTCACATGATATCGCTGTTCGATTTACGCCGTGATTGTTCGAAGCCTGCTCTAGCGGCCTCGTTCCCGTTCATGTTTGGGTACCCGTCTGCACTGACTGTTCACTCATCAGCGAGCTACTGCGCAGTTGGAACGACTCTTGGAATGGTGGAGGTGTTTGATTTGCGATTTGCATTGTTTCCGGTGGGATCGGGGCATTTCGACGGCGTTATTCATGCTATTCAGCTTCCCGACGACGTCACCATGACCACAGCTGTGATTGCTGCTGGATATGCCGGCGAGCAGACTCTAGATTTCTCCACGCTTACGTATGCCACTTCCAGTTCCCTGCAGAAACTGATCGATGTGGATGCACTGCGACCGTATCCCGTGGATCCTCCTGTGCATGTCCGCGAGACGGAATGCAGGGCACTCGGAGGCGCCGTTCGGGGGTTTGGCGACGGCTGCGTAGCTCTTGGAGAGCGACGAGTTCGGGGTCACATCGATGCAGTCAATGTGCTGTGCGAAACCGAGACGTGTCTGGTGAGTGGCGGCCGAGACGGATTGATCCGTCTGTGGAAGTAGCGCGATCCCATGTGCCATTGCATCCTGGACGTCCTCCTTCAGACTATGTTTCCCAGCCTTTTCTCCTAATGTTTATTTTGCCTTTCATCAATTCCCCCCCACCTTTCCCCTCTTTTTTTAATGTAAAATCACCGTTATTCTCATTGTTATTTTTTGGCTCGCAGTGCCCCCAGCCCTGCACACTTGTATCGTTATCGATAAACGTACCAACTCGGTCACCAATGGTCCTCGTCGACTGTAATTCGGTTCCTTTTCTCCAATCCCCCGTTCTTCTTTCGTTTGGTCGGCTGCAGCGCGTACACACGACGCAATGCCTTTTTTCGAGCGTGGTGTGCGTGGTGTGCGTGGTGTGCGTGGTGTGCGTGGTGTGCGTGGTGTGCGTGGTGTGCGTGGTGTGTGAGACATGTCTTCTCCTGAGGATATATCCGATTTTCTGAACCGCATCTCAGCGGATGGATGGAAACCTGTGGTTTTGTCTGTTCCGCCGAAATCCGCGTTTGAGAGAGTTGGTTCGTATTCAAAGCAGCAGCAAGGCTCTCCAACCCCGCGACATCAGCAGGAAGCTCAGCACGGCCTCGTCGTTGACAAGAGTCTCATTCAAAATGATATTGATTTTTATAAGAACAGCAATGGCAGCGGCAGTAGCGGTAGCAGTAGTAGTAGTAGTGTGATGGATTTGAGCATGGAAGATGAGAGTGCGTCGGCCAGCCTTCGGAATGGTCCGCTGCCTGAGTTTGTCAAGTTTCAAACGTCATTTATTCCCGACGACGATGGTCAGGTTGACAGCGGCGACGTGGATGACGACAGACCTGCGGCTGACCACTATGCGGCAGTCAGAAGAAGGATGGCTGGCCATGACACTTTGTAATAAAAAGGACACACACACACACACACACACACACACGCACACACACGCGCCATCCGCTTAAACGAATCATCATGAAGACCACCGTCTTGCGCATCGTGCACAATGCGCGCGGAGACGTCTCGAATCGGGTCCCTGCTGCTTTTCGCAGACTGGTCCAGCTGCTGTATTCGATGCTTCCAGTTTGGTGCTGTCACAGCCGCTTGAGCCTCAAACGAGAGCATCGCGATTCGGATTTTGAAAACTTCTGAAACTTCCGAAATAAACCAGCTTGCCTTTTGGTGCGTTTTTGCGCTGTGGAAGTTGTCTTGCACTCGCCTGGGTTTCAACGATGCATCCAGTTGTTGTTGCGTGCGAATACAAATCAAGAGAGTCAACTGGACTAACCCAGCAGCAGCACCACCACCACCACCATCACCACCAATATTTTAGAGTTTTTGAACTATTCCTTCATTCTGCTTTTGAGTAGAAAACAAAAGAAGAAGAAAAGAAAAGAAAAGAAAAGCAGATTCCTTGTTCGTTTCACACTCTCCTCGAGAAACTGCAGAACACAGCCTTTCCTTTTTCCAAATATACAGCAAACATCAGCATCAACGCCACCAGCAGCAGCTCCTTAGAACACCATCACATGAACAACATGCCTACAAACAGCGATCTTGTGTTTCGAGCTTTGAGTCCATCTGATCCTGCACACGTTGTCTTTCCTCTGCTTTCCCAGCTGACAGAGGCGCCGACGCCTTCACAAGAAAAGTTTGCGATGCAAATCGAGGAAATGAGACGCCGTGGAATTTATACTGCCGTAGGCGAGCAAAACGGCGAGATGCTGTGCATCGGCAGCATTGCATATGAACCAAAGCTGATTCGTGGCCTTCGTGAGTGTGGCCATATCGAAGATATCGTCGTTCATTCCAAGTGTCGCGGTCTCGGGTACGGAAACTTGCTGATTGAACACCTGGTCGCGCATGCACAGAACCGCGGCTCTGTCTACAAGGTCATCCTCGATTGTGCGAAGGAGAAGAAAGGCTTCTATGAGAAGTGTGGGTTCCAGGAAAAGGGCCTTCAGATGGCAAAGTACTTGTGACTATCTCCCGTGGAACCTGACTGCGCCGCCACCGGCGTCAAGCACGGCGGTAACAGCCAGGCTCCCAATCCCCAGCGGCGATCGAAATTATGAATCGAGAGTCCCTAAGGGAATCATTTCCGAGCACTGCGCACATGAAACGTATCCAGGCTACATTTATCTTCACATCGCTTACGGAGCTTAGTATCTTATATTCTCTTGTCTTGTTGTATCGTGTCTTTCTCTTTTCTGTCTAATGTCCTCGTTTCCCAGAATAAATGCAAATCCCATGATTCTTGTCCTGATGTCGGAGCATCCGTCTCACTCGCCGCCGCAACCGGTCGCAACAGCGGCGGTGGAGAGGAAAAGAAAACTGAAAAACGCATACTACCTAATTAAAAAAATACTGTACACTACACTACTGGTTCCATGCTGTTTTCTCTGTACTATCCAAAGGAGATGTCGCTCATCCGACAGGTTCGCGAGTCCAAGTGTGCAGTTCCGAGACGGACTTTCCGACCTTCAGCAAGCCTTGATGCAGCGACCCCATTTTTTCCTCCTTTTGCAAAAACCTCCTTTTGATCTCTTCAAAGGCATTTCCACGCATCGCTCGAAAATCCTTGTCGTCTTCGATGTTTGCCGTTGGATGCTCCATTTCGAGAGCAATGCACAACTCTGCAACGTTGGCTGCGTTTTGCAGCAGAACGTCAACTTCCCGCAGCAAGGCATGCTCGGATGTCCCGAATGCCTTCAGCGCTCCTTTGGTTACTCGTTCTTCCAGCTCTTGCAGTTCCCGTTCGAAAAATACCAGAGACTCGTCCTCAATCCGCACCTTTTGATCACTCGTACCCGCCGCACCCGCCGCACCCGCAGACATTCTCTCTCTCTCTCTCTCTCTCTCTCTCTCTCTCTCTCTCTCTCTCTCTCTCTCTCTCTCTCTCTCTCTCTCTCAATCGTTCGCTGTTCTAAATGCGCAGTGTCTGAAAATAAGCGGGGGTCCTGGTATGAAAAGAGGACAGAAAAAGAAAAACACCAAACAACAACAACAACCTAATTAAATAAATCAAATACTTAAAGAACCTAGGTATGGAAACGACTACAGTACCGATGTGATGCTTGATGCAGTTCGCC
Source organism: Andalucia godoyi (assembly GCA_009859145.1). NCBI lineage: Eukaryota > Jakobea > Jakobida > Andaluciidae > Andalucia > Andalucia godoyi. The sequence goes on from VRVR01000041.1 coordinate 239,929, forward strand.
TCTCATTCGCAGATCGAAGCAGGAAAAGCAGCGAGCAATTTGACAGGAAAAGCCTCGCAACGAAAAGGAACTGGACAAAACGGAAGCAGAAAAGAAAAGAGAAAAAAAGGGGGTAAATAAACGAACAATCGGAAACGATCGGACAAACGGAGGAATAATAAAGGAAGAAATGTCAGCAAGTCGTCTTTCTGATGCGGATCAGACGCGTGTGCAGCAAGCGATCCAAGAGCAACAGCAGGTTGCACAGGTTCAGCAAGCCATTGCTCGGCTGACCGATCGCTGTTGGGACAAATGCATGGCGAATGCAAAGCTCGGAAACAAACTCGATGGGTCAGACACCGCATGCATTGCGAACTGCGCAAACCGATTCTTGGACACGAGCTTACTGTTGATGAAGAGAATGGTCGAGAAGCAGCAAGGCCAGCTCTAATCGAAGCCTCTTCTTCTTCTTCTTGTTGTTGTTGTTGTTGTTGTTGTTGTTGTTGTTGTTCTTTGGCGCATCATAGACTACTGCCCTAGTGCATAATCGTACATAAACAAAGTACTTTATTGTGTATTCATCACTACGCCTGCGATGCACTGCATCAATACTAATTGATACTATTGCAATGTTGCATGCTCAGTCGATCGTACGAAAAGGAATCGTCTAGGCGGCAGGCCACAACACACAAAAACTCCTTTTTTCAGCGACTGATTGGATGTCAGTGACTCTTCGTCGATCGTAATTCGCATTTCTGCGAGCGTTTCCACGTTGTTCAATCGCGCCTGTCAGTCCAGATTTTTCCAGACAGCAGAAACCAGAGATCAGCGATCAGCGAACATAGGTCTCAGTGGTTCGATTGGAAGAAGAAAAGATGAGAGAAGCATGTGAGAAGCTCCGCGAGTGGTTTGTCGGCAATGGAGGAGATACGGGACTTGTTTGTCCAGCACAGCTTGCGCATGGAAATGGACTTGTTGCGACGACACAGGTGATGAAGAATGACTTGGTCCTCTCGGTGCCATATGCACTGCTCATCACTCCTGCGAAAGTGAAACAGTGGTTTCCATTTCTCGCCAAGCACAAGCCCCCCGTCTCGGCAGACGATCAACTTGCGGTGTTTCTTGCCATTCATCGAATTGCGCCCGCTGCGATTCCGGCGGAGGCGGCGGAGGTTTTCAAGCAATATCTTGACTTACTGCCAAGTTCGTACACTACATGGGAATACTGGACGGATGGAGAACTGGCACTCATCGACGAAGTTCCATCGTTGCACGAGATGATCCGTGAGTATCGCGAACGGAAAGAAACGGTGTGGAGCAGATTGGAGCAGATGATCCGCACGGAAGCGGCGCTGCAGACAATGGAATTGTCACATGAAGTGCTCCGCAGTGCTGTGAAGTGGGCGGTTGCAACGGTGGCCACGAGATCTTGCTACATCCCGTCGCAGAATACGTGCCTTGTTCCCTTTGGCGACCTGTTCAATTACTCCAGTGTGCAAGAGTGCACAGACTGCGGATTCAACAAGGAAACACAGGCATTTGAGTTTTATGCGAACCGCGATTACAGGCAAGGAGACGAGCTCACCATTTGCTACGGAAATTATGGAAACTGGAAACTGTTGGAGCTTTACGGATTTGCCACCGAGAACAATCCTGTCGAAGGAGTGGAACTTGCCCTCGAGCTGCCACCCAAAGTTGCAAAACTCTTGAAAGAAAACGACTTTGATGGAGAATGGGTTCTCTCCCCCGACGACCCTTCCTTTACATTGCACGTGGCCGCACGAATGCTGATTGCGCATCGGTACGTGGAGGAATCGGATCTGCAAAGGGTGTTCGAACGACTTGCGATGGGCGAGGACTTGCCGAAGAAGGACTGGGAAGTAAAGGCATCCAAGTACCTTCGCAAAGAAGCCAAAAGGCTTTTAAAGAAGTACAGCGCATGCCTTGGAAAGACTGAGTTTGCATCCAATTCCCACAAAAGAACCGAACACGAATCTCACCTGTTGTGTGCTCTGCTTCAGGACCGGTCGTGTTTGCAGCAGTTTCTAAAGAACTTCACCGCCGGCGGAGCCTCTGAGCACTGTGACGACGACTAGAAAGATGTACAGCACACTCATTTTTTCGCTTATTGTCTCTTTCGCGACTTTTGCTTAGCAGTTACTCCATAGGCGTCAAAGTAAGGGAAAACGGATTGTGCTGAGCCTTTGACTCCAACTTGTCGGGCCAGCTGCACTAATTTTTCGACATCCACCGGTTGGAAGGTGAGTACCTGCTGGTACATCAAGCGATCCTCTTTCAGCTTTTCCACAAGCTCCAATTCCACTGTCCTTCTTGCTTCTTCTTGTGGGGTCGATACCGATGTGGCGAGGGCCTCAAATTGGCCCGAGTCACCATTCTCAAAGACTGATTGCAGTTGCTCGACCATAACTTGCTTCACTGCGGGACGCATACCCACTTTTGTGCACATATCACGGAGCTGACTCACAGACATTTCAAAGAGCCGAGAACGGATTCCGGGGTTTAAGACTGGTTTTGGAGTTCTTTTTTGCCTTTGGCTCTGGCTCTGGCTCTGGCTCTGGCTCTGGCTCTGGCTCTGGCTCTGGCTCTGGCACTGCGACCGGATCTCTGTGGTGCGCTGCTGCATGGATTCGACTTCAGCCTCAAAAGACCGGAAATCCGCAGGATCTGGTGGCAGGCCCGACTGTCCTCCGCCGCTGGAGCCCAGACACGATTGTCGTATTTCAGACAGCTTTTCGTCCTGGCTTTTGCTCGGATCATCGATGATCGCCAGAATGCACGTCGCTAAATCGTGTGCCGACACTGGCAGATGGTTGGCGCTCGCTGGGCGAATGAGCGGCTGGATAGCCACTGACGAAGGACTTGATTGGGCGAGGACAGAGTGTGAAATCGGTGTCATTTCGTCCAACAGCTCGTCAATGGCGCATGGAGACTGTATCTGCTGTTGTGACTGCGGAATGTCTTGCGGATGTGCCGAGTATTTCCACAAGGACGACTGCAGAATACCTCTTGACTGCAGTCGGGAAGACGAAAATGCAGGGGCGTCGACAACGACATCTGCAGTGGAATCTTGCGACGGCCGGGATTCTGTCACTCGCTCGATTTCCTTCAGCGTTGATTGCTTTGGCGGAATTATGTTTTGGAGAGCGTGGACTTGCAAATCATGCGTCTTCATATTTCGCACCAGCTGTCGATTAGAATCACTGTCCAGTGTTCCTGTCGCCGCACTTCGGGAGATCATGAGGGCGATGCCAATATCATTCATCAGCTTTGAACCTCCCTCTTTTGATCGCGATGTCAATTCTTGTTTTGCAACCGCCCGGCGCTCATTTGCCAGCATGAGAGACGGGGCAAGCGGTTCCGGCTTTGGTCTGGAAATACCAGACGCCTTTCGTTTCGGCGGCGGTGCAGAATCCTCCGCGAAATCGTCGTCCACAACTTCTTTCTTGGCAGGTCTAAGTTTTTCCAACATGTCCGTCAGTTCATCCGGAGAAATATTATACAATTTTGAACACGTCCGAATGTGCTTGATCCGTGAAGGCACCGTCGTCGACTCTGTAAATTCTGTTCCGCATATGATGCACTTCACGATGTCCTTCTTTTTCAAGTTCGGAGACGCGTCAGTCCTGGCAGCAGCCGTTGCGCCTTTTGATTTCGCAGATGATGCTTTGGATCCTGGGCCGGTTGGAGCGAGGTGGATGTTGGGAAACGGAGTCACCGAAAACAAGACAAAATATAAGCGCGTGCAACAGCACGAAGAGAAGACAAATGAAAGAGAGAGAGAGAGAGAGAGAGAGAGAGAGAGAGAGAGAGAGAGAGAGAGAGAGAGAGAGAGAGAGAGAGAGAGAGAGAGAGAGAGAGAGAGAGAGAGAGAGAGAGAGAGAGAGAGAGAGAGAGAGAGAGAGAGAGAGAGAGACAGAGAGGGAGACAGAGAGGGAGGGAGGAGGATGCAAAAACATACGTTGCGAAGCACTTTTTGACTGGGCCTCTACGCAGTTTGCCGCATGCAGAATCCTTCTTGCTTCTGAAAAGGTGGATATGTCCTTGCCGCACACAATGCAATGAAACCGCTCGCTTTGCACTTCGCCATGACTGCTAGGAACTGGCGGCGACGGAGAAGTGATGTCGACCAGTTTCGGTCGCTTTTCTTCCAATGTTTGATGTGAGCGCAGCACTCTCTTGCTCGAAATTACTCTATCGTCTCCAACGGTGACATCGTCATCATCATCATCGTTGTCGTCGTCATCGTCATCGTCAACGTGAATGCTTCCGCTGAGAGAGCCTCCCACTGGAATGCCATCCAAACAAGCGTTCACATGTAGAATTCGATCATCATCCAACAAGTCACGCAAATCAGCGTTACATATGCAACACCGCATGACTCATTCAAGGAATACGGCAAGCAATCTCCTTTCTAATTTCCCTCGGAAATAAATTCGGTCTGTCGACTCTCTCCATTGTGAAAGAAAAATAGAATGAAATTCCACCAACGGAAGCGTTGCCTCCTTTGAGTCCTTGCAACGGCAAGTAAGCAAAAAAATTGGTCAATGCTGATTCATGACGCAAAACATACGCATTTCCACGATTTTCTTTTTCCATCTTTCCCGAAATCCCAACACACAATCCTCGTTTTTCTCAACAGCAAGAAAACAGCAGAAGAATGACTCGGAAACGCAGCCTTCCAGGAGGTCGCAAACCCGACAAGAAGCGCCCTAGGAAGTCTCCTAGACCCTCCTTCCTACGTCGCTCGAACGGTGCCTTGGATAGACATTGAACGCAAAAAAGGTTGCTTGCGCAGCATCGATCTCTGGGACGATGCGTATAACAACTGCGTCTTCCTTTACCAGAAACGCAATGTCCCTGCAAGATCCCGAAAGATGGATCGACATGTTTTTCCGAACCCGACTCCAGGCTGACGAAGAACACGAGACGTTGTCCGAAACGCTTCGTCGAGAAACCGCGAGACAAGCATTCCGATCGCCGCATCTTCAAGGTTCCCAAGAATGGTGGAAAACCTTCCGTCCAATTGTTGGTCGAGGAAGGTGCTGCTTTCTGGTCCACTTTCATTCCCGGAAGCACCATCAAATTGTGGAAATGAGGAAGGAAGGCGGAGCATGAAATTCGACGGCTACGTGAGAAACCCCAAGGTAGCAGTAGCGGCTCGGTTTTCAATGGCCTGCGCACGTGTTCCATTTCCTATGTCCAAGGACGATACTTTTCTGATTGTCCCAGTCGCGCGATCCATGGCACCACCCAAGGCGAAAACCGGGGACATGGTTGTCATCAACAGCTGCGATGGCGGAGGCCGTGTCTTCCAGACTGTTTATGATGGCTGTGGGAATTACACGGAATATGAGTTCTCCGAGGGCGACCCTTGACGCTGATCAAACCCCAGAAACGCTATCAGAAATTGCAATCGAGACGCGCCACCGAGACGACTCGCATGTCGAAAAACGGCAAGACGGAATGCCCGGCGTAAGATGCGCAACATTTCGCACCGCATTCAGAACATGCAACATGATGGGCATGTACACATTGCCAAGGCGGTGTGCCAGAATGCGGATCATATCCTGTTCCCGCCATTGAACACCAAGAAGATGTGCCAGAAACAGAGTGAAGACGGCACAGTGTCCCCACGCGGGATGCACGTATTCGCAACCTCGTGACCAGCGTGGTGCGAGAAACGTTGCGATCTTGGGTGTGGAATGTATTGGCATTGGAGTCTGCCAACACCCAAGCCCTTTTCATCCTCCTCGCAATAAGGGGGAGGTGTTTGCGTGGGACTGAAAACACCCAACAACCTACTTGTTGTGGGAAGCCCTGAACCATTTTCATGGAAAAGGGAGCAGCTTCGCCATAACGTCTCCAGTTGGCAGTTTTGAGACTGCAATTGGACCCTCCGGTTTCCATGCGCAGTTTTGAAACTCGTTATCGTTGTTGATCAGTGTTTAACCAAGCGGTTTCTCAATCCTCGCCGCATTGCATTCGAATTTCCCCTTCTTCTCTCGTTTCATCCGTTGTGTGTTTCGACGTGTAGTTTCGCGTACTTTTCCTCAACCAAACGCGTGGCAAATCGCGAATGGAGGCTGGTGTGCAGATGGCAACAAGCAAGCGCGGATTGGATTTGTTGAGCTCGGCGGCTTCTTTTTGACAGGCTTGCGTTCGAAATGTTTGTTCAGAAACGACACTTGGAAAACGAGTACCAAAAACGCACATTGCAGAGGGCTTTTGGAGTTCGGACGGCGCCGATCTTGGACGCCAATCATGAACGTAGCGAGCTGAGCTTTAACTGCACATAGTATTTTTTACCTTTCTTTTTCGTCCTTCTTCGGTTTTTGCTCCTTTCTCTTGGATGGTGTTTTTTTCTTCTTCCTTTCAGGAAGATTTTAGTTTTCCAATGCACATGTCTGCCATGAGCATAACGGCAGATCCGCTGTGAAAGACGCCTTCGAACAAGTCCGTCGCATCCTTTCCTGCTCCTTCTAATATTCGGTCCATTCCAGGATGGACATCAACGTAGTTGGTCACGTCGTACACCTTTCCGTGAATCACCATCCAGCAGTCGTTTGCGTTGTTGTGCTTCGCTACGTCGCTCATCGAGTACTCGCGCTTGGACGACATTCTATACTCTCTTATTCACACACACTCACGCACACATGCCACATTTGTGAAGAAAGAAAAGAATGAAAATACACGACAGGATAAAGCTCTTTTGTTCTGTTTTTTCCAGCTGCGTCCGTCTTGCCCGCATCCAAGCATCAGCGTGCGAGCATTCTGAAGCCTGAAAACCGGAATCCAAAAACAGAACAAATTGATAGAGGATGACATCCTAAAACGGAGAGGCTTCTCGACGCCTACATTGTACACTACTAACCACGGATAATCATCGCTGATCACCCATAATCAATGCTGCAACCCAACAACATGCATAGCATGATTGGGAAGGGGGTAGGCCCCCAACTCGCCCCTCGGCATGAGAGACGTTCTTACGAGAGATGCAGATGTTGCGTTGCATGGACAATAAAAATAAAGAAATGAGCGTCGGTGTGCGAGAATGCAACGCGACGGCGTGTTTATAGGGATTTCATGATCAAAATGGGGCGAAACGAATCGGGGCATCGTGTGACAGAGTTGCCAAGATAACAAACGCATGCGCATGGCGCGTGGCAGTGTTTTTGTTTGCGTGCGCTTTAGATTGCTGAATGTTCGGACTCCGGGGACCGCGGAAACACGTCGTGTGAGAAAGACCAAGAGGCTCCCGGGTCCGGATGTGATGCGCAACGGAACGGGAGAGTGAAAAAAAAAAAAAAGGATGAATGGGAGGGAGACCGAGATTCTTATTCGTTAAAGCGACTTTCCAATCTGGACGGCACTCTGCAGGGCTTTGGTATCGATCCTAAGATATCCCAGTTTGACGGCCGCGTAGCCGCCAAGAACGAACGCTGAGGAAACAGTGAGCCACTTTGCCCCGCAGATCAGCCGCGAAACTGCTCGGTCATGCTCCTGTGCAAGATCGCGGGCCTCCGAGTAGCGCAGATTCGGCGAAAACGTGACCATGGTGTACTTTGGGATCCAGTACGACGGAAACATGCGATGGAGGAACTTCTCCACCTTGAGACGCTGCTGAAACCAATAGTTGGCAGTCTTGTCGCGCATCTCATAGTAGTTCTCCAGCGCAAGGTCTGCGATGGAGTCCCCATCTGGCTTTCGAAGTGATGTGTACTTCTCCAATGCATCGGAGAGTTGGAGGGAGCTGCGCAGCAGCTCATCGAGAACACGCACATCCTCGAGTCCCGCATTGCATCCCTGGCCGAAGAACGGAACCACGGCATGGGCAGCATCGCCAACAAGCACTCCACAGCCATGATGATACGGTTCGCATCGGATCGTCGCAAGATTTGACGTTGGATTCTCAAAAAAGTCATGTTCCAACGTTGGCATAAGCTGCGAAGCGTCCGGAAACACTCGATTGAAGAATTCTCGCACAACGGTCTTGTCTTTCATCTCCTCGTCGCGTTTGCCCTCCAAACTTTCAAAGAGCTCAAAAGGCGCAAACAACGTGCAAGTAAAGTCTCCTCCAGGGTTCGGTAGTGCAATCATCATGAAGTTTCCGCGCGGCCAAATGTGCAGCGCATGCTTCTCCATCAAGAACGACCCATCCGCACCAGCCGGGATCACGAGCTCCTTGTACCCATGTGTAATGTACGATTGATTATAGTTCATACGGGTGTCTCGCATAATGGCTTTTCGAACCGCAGAAAACGCGCCGTCTGCTCCAACAATCAAGTCACAGCCTTCCAGCGACACTGTGCGCTCCGGGTTGGAAGCACCGAACTGCGCGACACCCCGGCGGCAGTCAAATCCAATTCCCTTGTGCCCAAACGCAATGCGCACGTTTTGCTGCTTCTCCACTTCATTTAAGATAGTCTCATTGAGCAGCCGGCGCGATACAGACATGATGCCCTGTCCCTTTTCGCCATAGGGAACATACTTGAGGGTGCCGTCGACAGAATGCAGCATTCTTCCTTCCATCAGTATCCCAACTGACCGAAGCGAGGATGCAAGCCCGACCTTTTCAAGCGCAAGAAGCCCGCGGTCAGAAAGGGCAAGGTTGATCGATCGACCGCGTGCGTTCGGATCCGAGCGCCAGTCTGAGCGGGCTTCAAACACTTGCACGTCATACCCTTGCTTCGACAAGCACAGCGCAGCCAAACAGCCAACGGGACCAGCCCCAGCTACAACAGCCTTTGGACGACTCTTCGGTTCCACGGGCAGATTCTCTCTGATGCTCATTTCCCCTGCTTCCCTCCAAAAAAACACTGTCGTTAAACGTTCTTGTCTCTTCAACGCGGGACTGCATAAAAGTCGAACCACAAAGGCACACCAGAAACACCCTTCTGCGAAAAATAGACACGCTATTGGGAAAGAGGCCTTTGACTGCTACGACTGTTTTGGGGGAGTACGAAATTTCCGACGACGACAGGGTGACGCAGCGACCCTAACACACCGAACGGCAAAAGCCGCAAGTGGAGTTGCTGAAGATGCGACTCGGGCGATAAAGCGATGGAGTGCTGCGAGACAAAACGCCAGCAGTCAACAGATCCGTTGCATTGCGCAAGATTCCGACGCTGGGACCTTTGGGGCTGTCGAGTGTCGGAAACTCGGATGTCGGGCGATGAACGAAAGTGCACCTTCTGCAGCTGTAAATAAATCAAAAAAATGATAATAAATGCGGACTCTGAATTTCCCGTGAAATTGTTGGTGAGGTTTGCGAGGTGATTGTCGAAACTCGGGAGACAGCAGGAACGAAGAACAGAACAAGCAAAAAAAAGAAGGGAAACAAAAAAAAAAAAAAAAACAGTTTGAGAATGCGGCGGCTGTTGGTGTTGCAAAGCGCATGGAGCGGAAGATGTTTGTACAGTTCGCTGCCCCGAGTGGCTCTCGCGCAGCCGCACTGGACGTCGCATCCACACATTTTGCCTCGACCGAACATGATCACACCGGGAATCTCTTCACAGGAATTCCAGGAACGGCGGACAAAGCTTGCGAGTGCACTTCCGAATGATTGCTTGTTTCTGGTTCCCGGATACCCTACTCGATACGTTTCCCACGACATTCCGTATCCATTCCGCCAGGAAACCGATATGTTCTACTTTACTGGATTTCAAGAACCGAACTCCATGTTTGCGGCAATCAAGTCGAAATCTGGAGACAATGTGAAGTTTATCATGTTTGTGAGAGCAAAGGAACCGCACGAGGAACTGTGGGAGGGCCCTCGAGCGGGCGTTGAAGTCGCTGCTCGCGAGTTTGGGATCGAGGAGGTCCATTCTTTCGCAGACTTTGCCGCCGTTTTGGAACCGCATCTTGCGAGCAGCAAGTGCATTTCGTTCAACCAAAATGCCTCGCCAGAGGTTACAGCAACGGTAGCTCGCCTACTCCGGACCACATGGCGGGAAGATCGACTGCTGGTGAGCGCAAGTGCGCTGACTCACCGCATCCGAGCTGTGAAATCGTCAGCGGAAATAGAACTGATGCGAGATTCTTGTGAGATTGCAGCTCAAGCATTTCAGGCTGTCATGCAGAATCTTGGAAAATTCCAGTATGAATACGAGCTTGCTTCATTGTTTGAGTACGAGTGCAAAAGAAAGGGCGCAGAGCGATTGTCTTACCCGTGTGTTGTGGGCTCAGGCGTGAACGCGTTGTCGCTTCATTACATTCGGGCAGACCACCAAGTCCCCAAGAACTCCTTGATTTTGATGGATGCTGGCTGCGAGAAACACATGTATGCGAGCGACATCAGCAGGACGTTCCCGTCCACTGGTGTGTTTCAATCTGCGCAAAAGCATTTGTACGAGGGAACACTGGCTATTCAAAAAACGTGCCTGGCAGCGTGTGACAGCCCGTCGCCACCGTCCTTGAGCGAACTGGACGAGCTTGCTCTTAGGGAAACATCTAAAGTGCTTATTGATCTTGGCTTTGCAAAACAGCACATCTCCAGCGGCGTATTGCCGGAGCACGTCATCCGGCGGTATTTCCCACATTCGATTGGTCATCACCTCGGCATCGACGTGCATGACGTCGCCGAATTGGGGGCGCGGGCGTCCCCGTTGAAATCTGGAATGGTCATCACAATCGAGCCTGGGATATATGTTCGCCCGGGAGACCCGGACAGCCCGCCGGAATTCCACGGTATGGGTATCCGTATCGAGGACGATGTGCTCTTCACGGAAACTGGATGTGAAATCCTCACTCGGTCTGCTCCGAAAGAGGTGTCAGAAATCGAGGCTTTCGCTTCTCTCGGCTAGAATCAATTATGCGTTGCATATAAAATGGTTGAGAATTGCGCATGTTCACCATAATTTAAGATATACTGCGACACGCTACACCACACTACACTACACTACAAATGCAAAACTCATCATCGGGACGAATTGGATGAGCAGATGTCAATTCTGCAATTTGGACCATCTTCTCCCGTTTCAACAGTGCTCGGATCTGATCGATGAGGGTAACCCACGGGACACGATAGTTGTTTTGCTTAAGGCACGTTAAGAGAGCCCATGTAAGCGCCCCGGACGCATTCTTGTCTCGGAACAGATTGAAAGCATCCGCCGAGGTCTGGTGGTCTTGACAACCAGAAAGCATGCGCACATCCGCGACCACTGGTTTCACATTAACTTTCGAAAACTTACCGTTCGCATACTTGTGAGCCAAGTCCATCATGGACCCAGAGTGGCAACAATCCATCAAGACTGTCAGCCTGCACTTCGCTGGCAGCTTTTGCAGAAACTCGCCACTCAAGAAATCGTCCGTAATAAACCCTGCCTTTTGGTAATCCAGCGGTACGAGCACTTCATCTTGACCATCCTCCTCGTCTCCGTCTTCGTCATCAATGTGCGATCCATGACCGGAATATTCCAGAAAGAAGTCGGTGTATTCGCCCGAATTGGCAAGATCCACAATCTTCTTCAAGCCCTTCATAATGTTCGCCTTCGTGGGAGCAGAAGAATGTGGCTGCACCGGATCCGTAAGTGCGATGATTTCGTGGTCCTTGAAACCAAACTGTTCTTTTAGCATTCGGCGGATGTAATTCGTGTCATTCACGCAGCCATTCAATTTTGCGGAAGCATCCTTTGCATAGTTGATGCCGATCAACAACGCCATTTTCTTTCCACGAGGCGGATGCTGTACCTCGCACACTGTATTATCATTGGGGGACGGGGATTGCATATTGCACTGCTGAGACTGTTGAATCTTTGAGGCGTTGTTCAGGCTCGACAGCGGCAACGGCGCAACCACGGGGGCGGCTTGAGGTTGAACGTTGCCCGATCCTTGCGAAGGAACCTGTACTGGAGGAGTGTTTTGGAACAAGGAGGGAGGAGGCTTGCTCATGTTGACGGATTGCATCGCAGAATTGTCATTCAGTTTCGCCTGTGTCGGAAGGGTCTGAGACAACACCGCAAGATTCATCGGCTGCGAAGTTGGAGTGGTCTTCTTCACGATCTCAAACTCTTCCGTGGGAGACAGCTCTCCACAGAACGACAATTCTGGATACTGTGTCATCTTCTGCTTCTTCAGCAGCTCTCGAATCATGTCAATTAATTTCATCCACGTGATTTTGTAGTTGGAATTCTTGAGAGTCGACAGAAGCGCCCAGGTTAGTGCACCGGAGGCGTTCTTATCTCGAAACAGATTGAATGCGTCCGCAGACGTTTGGTCGTCCTGACACCCGGAAAGCATTCGGACACTTGCCTTGACAACAGACTTGTTGTTCGTGCGAAGTTTTCCCTTCACATACGATTTTGGGAGATCCAAAATTGTGCCCGAGTGACAGCAATCCATCAGCACCGTCAGGCGGCACGTAGATGGGAGTTTCTGCAAAAAACTTTCGATGAGGTAGTCGTCGGTGATGAATCCCGATTGCTGGTAATCCATTGGCACCAACACTTCATCTTGGCCGTCTTCCTCGTCTCCGTCCTCATCGTCGATGTGGGATCCGTGGCCGGAGTACTCCAAAAACAAGTCCACAGTCTTTTCTCGGATGGCAAAGTCCACCATTAGCTTCAAGTACTTTAAAATGTTTGCCTTGGTGGGAGCCACCGAGCCTGGTTGCGTAGGATCCGTAATCTGATATATCTCGTTGTCCTTGAAACTAAAATGCTCCTTCAGCATTCTCTTCACATAATTCGTATCGTTCACGCAGCCATTCAGCTTTGCGGCAGGGTCACGAGAGTAGTTGATGCCAATTAGAACTGCCATCCTCTTCCGTGGTTGCTCGAGAAAAATGGAGGGTCCATCACTGACAACGGACGAAAACGATTGTCCGGTCAGATGCGAAGCAGGCACGGACGAAGTGGGGGGTCGCGTGCTGCTAGTGAGCGGTGAAATGGCCTGGAACGTTTGGGAAAGGGTAGTCGTGGACGTAGATGGCGTTTCAGAAGAAGAGTCCGATTGCTCCATTCCACGTACTATCGTGAACAACTCGGATCTGTCCAGTTGCGATGACGCGCAAAGCTCTGCGACTTGCGTCATTCTTTCACGCTTAAGCAACAAACGAATTTCATCCAACAGACGAAGCCACGAAATCTTGAATTTGTTGGCTTTCAGCGTCGTGAGAAACGCCCATGTCAAGGCGCCCGATGCATTCTTGTCGCGGAAGAGGTTGAATGCATCTGCCGACGTCTGGCTGTCCTGACATCCCGACAACATGCGAACCTCGCACGCAATCGATCCAACAGACCTCGAGGCCCGAGAAAATTCGTCATTTCCCTTGTACGAGAACGGCAAGTCCAGCATTGTCCCAGAGTGACAACAGTCCATGAGAACAGTAAGCCGCACAGTCTTTGGCAGCCTCAAAAGAAAATCCGCCATTAATTCATCGTCTTTGATAAATCCAGCAGTCTTGTAGTCCATGGGGACCAGCACCTCGTCCTGGCCGTCTTCCTCGTCGCCATCCTCATCGTCGATGTGGGATCCGTGGCCGGAGTACTCCAAAAACAGTTCCGTGTATCCCTCGTTCACCGCAAGATCCACCAACTTGCGAAGGTACTTTAAGATGTTTGCCTTTGTTGGCGGAAAGCTTCCCGGCTGGACGGGATCCGTCAGGACATACATGTCCCCATCCGTAAAACCAAACTGCTCGCGGAGCATTCGTCGCACATAACTCGTGTCGTTCACACACCCACTCAACTTCGCTTCAGGATCGCGCGAATAATTGATTCCGATGATGAGCGCAGCCTTTTTGGCGACTGCCGGAGCAACCGGGCCCATCATGGACCGTGTTCGAATGCCTCCCCGTGAGGAGTTTGTCGAGCTGAAATTCGACCGATACGTCGTGTTCCACATATTCCAAGACATTTTGTCAAAGTCCTGGTAAAGCGCCACCTTCACGAAGGAGGAATCGTCTTGCAACGACAAGATTGCAGTGCAGCGGCAGCACGGCTCGTGGAAATTGGAAACAGCGAAAAGCAAAAGCAAAAGCAAGGGGGGGCGGAAAACATGAAGCAGGGATGGGGGGAAAAACAGAAATCGATCTCCAAATTCCTCGATTCGGTCCCAACAGTCTTTCCCGACAGGAAATTACAGAGAAGTGTTGCAGGAGAGAGAAGAACAACCGCCGACAGCAGCATCCAGCATCAAGCCTTCGACCTGCTCGATACGCACGTGAGAATTGCGCATGCGGTGGTGGGCGATGCCGCCGACCGCAGTCTGTCTCCTCCAACGTTCATTTACTGAATGTTGAATCGATTGGGGGAATATGTCGGTTGCGATGACCCTTTGATGCGGAGGTGGTGCTCGCCCCAAATTGAATCTGTCTTTGGAGACAGCTTAGCCAATGATGATCAATAATGATGCATGTTTTTCGGAGGCGGCTTACCGTTTCTTTTTTATTATTTATACATCTGCTCCTTAATCATCAGCATCATCAATGTCACTTGCAATATGGTCATCACCAAAAGCAACGGCGGTATCACGCCTGACTTGATCTGACGGACACAATCTCGTGTCATGGAGTGAAGCAAAAGGAAGCTTTTCCTCCGCTTCATCATGGACGGGGTCCGGCACAACTTCGTCTGCTTCTACCCCGGCTTCCACATCCTCTGTCAAGACCCCGGGCCGGTGCTCAAGACCCCATTCTTTGAATTTCGAGATTGCAGCGGTTTCTCCGTCGTCGCCCGCATGAACATGATCGAGAAGCCGCCGTGACGATATTGACTGTCGAGACAAAGACTCCTCAAAAAAAGACAATGCACGACCCCATGCTACCTGCACCTGGGCGGTTGTGATCTTGAAGTAAGACTCGCATATGAGATAGACAATGTTTTCCTTGGAGTGTGGGATGTGGGTCAAGAGCAGTTTAGAAAAGTGGTATTTCCAGATGCTGAAGATTTCCTCACACGGATCCAAGAATGGCGAGTACGGGGGCAAGTGACTCAGCTCTACCTCTTGCGGAATCACGGACTGCACAACATGCGATTTGCGAATTGAGCAGCTGTCCTGAATAATCAGCTGCCGAGTTCCGTCTTTCCGAGGATATTCACCCTTGCTGGCAAGTTCCTCGAACATGTTCTGAAGAAACCCCGCATACGTCTTCCCACTCACATTTCCGACAAAGCACTCAAAATACACGATCCTTGTCCGATTCATTGCTGCGATTGTAGTAATGACAGGAAGAAAAACCTTTCCAACTGGGATAACCGGTCGGCAGCCTCGAAGGCTGATGCCCTTGCGCGGTAGCGCATCGTAACTGAAACGTGTCTCGTGTACGAAGATCGCTTCGTCATAAGCCTGTCTTTTTTCTGTTGACATTAAAGCAGCATACTCGAATCGGGCTTCGATGTTCTTCACCGAGTTCCGACTCCCGGGAACCGGATACAAGTCTGCGGCTCGCAACCCGAGGTAGTCATGCATCCACTGCTTCAGCATTTCTGCACTCGAGACCGGGTCAAGTTGTTGGAGTTCGGGGAACTGCTTTTGCATCATGGTCATCAAGTCGACGTATGTAAGCGTGTTGTCCATTGCCATCTGGCGAGAAGCCCAAAGAAGATGATCATCTGAAAATGTTCGAGTCCGCCGGGGCTTTGGGATCACAGGCCCGTGTGCGGCTGGTCCCAGCGGATTTTCTCCCCGTTGCTGTCGCTTCCGCATCGCATAGAAGATGCTCCGGAGGGTTGATTCCTTGTGCTGCAGGATACTTGCAAGCTCTCTGATATTGGCGTTTCCGAGGATGAGGTTGTACCATACCAGCTCCTTGTCCCGCTGCGAGATAGAATCCCTTTGCAGCTGTTGCTGCCGATGTTTCTTTGTTGGTTCGTGAACCGTATTTTCTTGAGCACCATTCGACATCACCAGGGTTGCCGGGGTCTGTCTTGTGGCGTCGTCCGCCTCGAGCTGCCGAGTTTTATCATTCTGCGCCTCTGCCATGGGAATTCGCAATCCTGTTGATCTGCTGATAAGAAAAGAAGAAGAAAATTAAAAAAATTAAAACGAATCCAAACGTGAAAGTGATGATAATAATGAAGATGGAGGAAGAGGGGAAGAAAGAAAGAAAAAGAAAACTCGAGTGGCTGCACCCTGCAGATTCTATTTCATTTCCGCGTCCCGATTTCTGGCTTTTCCCGAAGAACAATTCTAATATTAGACTAAATTTGAAGGAAGCTTTCCGCAGTTTCTCAAGCAGTCTTTTAAAAAAAAAAATCATTTCTGTGAGCAGTTTGTTTGCTCTTGGGTGAAAAAGAGAGCGACGACCGTGGCACCATACTCTCTTTTGGAGTCTGGACCAGGGAGACGCTGGTTAACCGGCTAACCAACTAACGTAACAACCAACAACCAGTCAGCTCACGAGATTGGAAGAATGGTTAGTACCTACGGCAGATTTTCTCTGTTCGTTTAGGCATCTTCTACATCAATGGAGTCCACGAAGCCGTCGTCACCACCTTCCGAAGGACTGATCTCAGCAGCGTCTCGCTTGAGAGAGGCTACCACGTCCCTCAAAACACGGCTTCCGTTCAATCTGATCATCAACTCAGCATCCAACAAGTCAAAGGAGATATTGTGTCTTCCGTCGACGAGCTGGCCTTGATCGGAGAAGGTGCGTTCCACATCGGCCTGAGTGCAGCCGACTTCTGTTAAAGCTAACACAGGACCAGCTATCAGAACATCCCGGTTTAAAGCTGCAGTCCAAAAGGAAACGAAATCATTCTCGTATTCTTCCAAACAGCCGAATGCATTCGAACGCATCCTATACTCCGCCAGTTCACGTTCCCACCTGTGCCTTGATTTCCGCTCGTCGTTCTGAAAGCACAAAAGAAGGCGGGTCCTCTTTTTTAAGAGAAAATCCTAGACAAAAATCGACAGTTTTCCTAAAAGCATTCGCTTCCAAACCCGCAATGTTGAGATCTCTGCGCTTCACTGGATCCAGAAATGCAAGAATTGTAGACAATAATGAATGATTCAGGTTTGAATTCCAGCGGGAGGTACAGGCATTGGTGACCGCATTGCAGAGATGTATCGTCAGGGGATCCTGGGAAGCATTTCGGATCTCTGTGACCTCACGACCTGCTTTCGGGAAGACGTCCCACAGAGAAATCGCCTGAAAAGCATCGGCTTGCACGGCGTCCGTAGCGCAAGCAAAGGGTTTCATCGCAGTGCAAAAGGCGGTCAACTTGTTCTTCCAGTCTTCCGAACAGATTTGATTGGCTACGGAGGTACCACCCATTGCACTGGAGTATGCGTTCCAGCGATCAAGAACACGCCTTGCAGCGTTATAGTGAGAGTTCCATCGAACATCAACGGGCTTGACAATCCTCAAAGGAGTTGTGGCAGGCTGCATCACCTGCATCGCATGAAAAATCTTTGCAACCTCCTGTTGTCTGAATGGCGCAAGAGAAGCTGACATTTGGTGCATGAAGTCAGGGATCTGCTGGGTAACTGCATCCTTCACAATCAGTTGAATCGAGTGTGCAGCACAACGCATGAAAAATGCCCATGGGCGAAATTGTGAAATGTAAGATTCAATACCGCGAACGAAATCAGCTCCGTTGTCAGAACAAAATGAAACCACTACCACCCTGTCACCGCGCTCGATATCCTCGACAATCTGTTTTAGGATAGCACAGATCCTGTCTCCTGTTAGCGACTCTGTCAATAGAAGACCCTTGTAATAGTACGATTGGTTTCCAGAAACAACGCAGAATGCAGCCACGATCCGTTTGTGTTGCCAACCTGGGTTGAATCGCACATGAGACAAGCAGCGTAAGAGCTCTTCACAATTCGCTGGACCTCAGACCGCACTTCAGCTGCTAGACTCAGGACTTCGGTCTTCATTGTCTGTTCCGACACGTGCACACCAAACGCTTGTCTGAAAGACTCGTTTCGCAAAGTCTTGTAAGACAAGTGGTTGTCGGCAAAAGCAAACGCAATCAGTGTTTTTCCCTTCCGCTTGATTCTTCTTCATTCGCTCAAACAAAGTCGGTAAATTGGAAGACGAACCAGAAGGACCACTCGCTGATTCGGCAGGAGGAGACATTGCATGTGCATGCTGCAAATGATAGGCACAATTGGAAGTTTGGAAACGAATTTAGCGAGTCTTTTCATCATGTGCGCACAGCAGGCATCGAGCTTGTTTTTCACCATTTGCAACGAAATATGACGCCACCTAGGAACGGCATTTGTCGACCACCTTGAATCCTTCCGTTGCCAGAAGAGGCATGAGTGCTTAGATGAAGGGTCAAGGGAAGAGCTTGGCGGAATGCGGCGGGACTCGGCGGCATCAGGATCTGATGAGTGGCTGATGCAATCCAAGCATTCAAGCCTACAACAACCAATAACCGAGTGTTAACTGATGAATAACCAATAACCGAGGATTCGCCGGTTAGGTTAACCAGCGTCTCCCTGGTCTGGACGAAAGATTATAGATTAATATCATGCATCCAGGCAAGAGCCCGGCTCACGCGTACTTTGAACCCTGGAAGTTGGCACCTCACTCGTCGATATTCGTAGAAAGGGGCCTTTGTTTGATGCGGTCTGACTTTCACAAAACAAGAAAACGGGGTGCGGAATGCTGGGTGGCAGCAAAAGAAAAACAATTAAAATTCATAAATAGGCGCCAAAAAAAAAACCAGAAAGCGGGAACAGATCGAAAGCGCGAATCGTGACAACGAGTGACAGTCCATCACAAAAATGGGTTGCGCCGGACTTCCATTGCAGGATCGAAGCCGAGTGAGGAATTGATCAATCACCGAAAGAAACTTTTTTGTTAAGACAATCCTCAGACCTCGAATTGGCTTATTTGGAAACTCCATATTTTTTAATTTTTTTTGTGACCCTCTTTTTCTTTTCTTCTTCTTCTTCTTCTTCAAGCAAACATTTCAATTTAAACAATATTCTACTTTGGCTTTCACTGCTATTCCTCCCCCCCCCCCCCCCCCACCTGTGCAAAATAGGTTCTTCATGACAATCCAAAATACCACGAAATGAAGATAAAGCCGTGGAGGGCGCAGAAGATCCCGTCTGGTCCCCCGACCCGCAGCATCTCGTCGAGCAATGCGGGCATGTCGGAGTCTTGCAATAATCGAGTTACTAACACCAAATACACCTTTCTTACTTTTCTCCCCATGAACTTGTTCGAGCAATTCAGTCGGCCCATCAACTTTTACTTCCTCATCATTTCTATTTTGCAGCTCTTCCCACAGCTCACTCCTGTAAACCCGCTGACCACCTGGCTCCCGCTGACCTTTGCGTTTATGCTGACTGCGGCGAAGGAGGGATACGATGATTATCAGCGATACAAGGACGACAAGCTCTTCAATGAACGGATATTTACTGTGATCTCCGGTGGGTCGAAAAAGGATGTTATGAGCCAGGATATCAAACCGGGTGATATTGTTCTTGTGAACGACCACGATCTTATTCCAGCGGATCTCATCTTGCTGTGCTCATCGGAGCCACAATTCCAAGCGTTTATTCAGACAATGTCATTGGACGGAGAAACGGATCTGAAATCGCGATTTGCGCCAGTTGGGTTGTCCGCTTTTTTTGACGGGAAGGAAGTGTGTGAATCCCTCCGTTCTTCTGACCTGTCTTCCAAGGTTGGCTTGCCTTCCTCAGACATATACAGATGTGACGGCCAGCTGTTCCTGGAAAACAGCAAGTTCCCGGTTACTTCCGAAAATGTTTTGCTGCAGTACACGAACTTGCGGAACACAAAATGGGCGTATGGTCTGGTGGTGTACGCAGGAAACGAAACCAAGTGCGGAATGAATAAGCGCCGCCCGCCTTCGAAGAATACGCAAGATGATAACTTCATCAACAAACTTGCCATCGGAATTTTCATTTTCCAGCTCTTCGTCGCCGTGTCTTTTGGTGCGGTTGGGGAATCCTTGAAGAATACGCGGGGTCGTCATTCGTTTTATTTAGCGTTTCCGTCTTTTGATCCGTGGTATGAAAGATTGGTTATCCCTTTGCGGTTTCTTCTGCTGTGCTCCATGATGATTCCCATTTCATTGAAGGTAACATTGGACCTCATTCGGTACGCGTACAGCTTGTTCATCGACTGGGATACGTGCATGTACGATGCTGTGAACAATGTCCCAGCCAAAGCTTTGAGTACGTCGCTTGCTGAGGATCTGGGGCGCGTGGAATGGGTACTAACCGACAAAACCGGAACTCTTACACAGAATGTAATGCGGTTGCAGAGCATGTCAGTTCGTGGGACTGTAGTCGCCGTGGATCCGACCACGGCACCCATCCTGGATTCTGCCGATGCGCCGTCTGCTCAGCTTTTGCGGGCCTTTGCACTCTGCAATTGCGTTGTCCCGGTCAAATTGGAGGATGATACGATTATATACAAATCCGCGTCCCCCGACGAAGAGGCTCTTGTCGCGGCGGCAGCATCATACGGAGTTATTCTTCGTGAAAGAACTCATAATCGGATGGTGTTGTCTGTGCTTGGCGTTGAGGAGCGCTACGACATTCTTGAGACTCTGCCGTTTTCATCTGTTCGAAAGCGAATGACGATTGTGTTGAAGAAAGAGGGAGACGATGCGCCGCTAGTGTGGATCAAGGGAGCAGATGATGTCATTCTGCCTCGAATTGTGGAGTCTGAGAAAGACACTTGTCACGCGGAGACAGAGAATCTGCACAAGTTTGCTTTGCAAGGCCTGCGGACACTCTGCTTTGGTACAAAGACGTTTGGTCGCGCCTCATTTAAAATTTGGCATGACGAGTGCAAGGAAGCGAGCTTGGCCATCCAGGATCGCGACGCTTTACTCACTGCATTGTTCGAAAGGATCGAATGCGACTTCAGTCTGGTTGGAAGTTCCGCCATTGAGGACGAGCTGCAGGACGGCGTTCCGGAGACCATATTCTGTCTCAGGAAGGCAGGACTTGTCTTCTGGATGCTGACTGGCGACAAGTATGAGACGGCGCTCCAGATTGCAGTTTCTTGTCAGTTGTTTCATCCTTCGTCGGAATCGATGGTTGAAATTTGTGGTGACGACAAGGATTCCATTCGTCGTTCTCTCTCCGCTGTGGAACAGGAATACTTGTGTTCAAGTCGGCTCTTCTGTCTCATTGTCCGAGGATCAACACTGCGAGTCATTCTGGATGATGAAAACCTCATCGGCATGTTTTCTGATCTTTCCTTTCACGCTCGTGCCGTTATTTGCTGTCGAGTTTCGCCACTGCAAAAGGCTGCGATTGTTAAACTGGCGAAAGTGAAAGGTAAGATTTGTCTTGCCATTGGAGACGGGGGAAACGACGTGTCGATGATTCAAGAAGCGCACGTTGGTGTTGGAATTTCTGGTCGAGAAGGATTGCAGGCAGCACGCGCTGCAGATTATTCGATTGGGCAATTCCGGTTCCTGTCCAGATTGATTCTCGTGCATGGCCATCTGTCTCACTATCGCACCAGTTTTATCGCTCAGTACTCGTTCTACAAGTCAATGATCATCGCCTTCGTGCAAGTGCTATTTAATTGCTACACAATGTTTTCTGGAACTACGTTTTTCAACAGTCTCTCCCTGATGTCTTATAATGTTGTCTTCACGTTTCTTCCGGCATTTCTGTTCATTCTTGACCAGCCCATTCCAGCCGAAGTTCTTGAATCGAATCCTCGTTTGTATTCCAGCTCTCGGAATCGATTGTCGTTTACGATCGCAACCTTTTTTGGATGGGTCTTCCGAGCCGTTTTCCAGTCACTTGTCTTGTTCTTCGTCACGATCTCTGTGTACAGTCAATCGTACGCCGATCCAGTTTCAGGCAGCCCCATTGACTACAATTCCGTCAGTATGGTAACGTTTACGGCTCTTGTACATATTCAGCTGCTGACCGTCATCGTAGAGAGTTCGCACATCACCAAATTCAACGTTGGTATTGTGTTGCTCTGCGGGTTTTCATATTGGGTGCTTGCCTTCATTTACACTGCGATACCGAGCACCAGCTTCTACATGGTCATGATCCTGCAGTGTCGCACTGCTGTGTTTTGGCTCGCATTCTTCTTGATGTTGTGCGTGTGCGTCATTCCAGTCATTGGATGGAAGTACATCAGCTGGATCGTTTGGCCTTCTCCGATTTGGATCGCGCGATCCTTGTTCCTTCCGCTGTCCAAAATATCTCAAATGTCCGCTTGAGCGGAAAACGACTTTTCGACCATTTGCATTCCCGATTCGTTTTACTTGTTTTATGCCTTGCGGCCTTGAATAATTAGTACAATATACGAAGCTAGCCTCCAAAAGATGCCCAACGCCACTGTCAAACATATATCCATAACGTAGTTGTCAGGGTTGTATCCGATAAGATCGTATCCACCTTGCAAATTGAAATCGTCCTTGAAGGGAGACACTTCCGTAATGTAGATTGCTTCACCCGCCCATCGAGCATACGACAAATCCCACAATCCTTGCAGAAATGAAAAGGACCGACGAACATCCTTCAGCGTCGGGTGGAATCCACAGCACATTGCAAACACGATGGAGGAAACAATTGAAATGACCATGGACTTGTCGTCTGAAGTCACCAAGCTGATGAAATACCCCAACCCGCATGCGGCAAATTGCATGACAAAGAATGCCAGAAAGAAGGAAGCAAAGGAGCCGCTGGGCTGCGCAAACGCCACAAAAACACCGCAAAACAACAGAGTGCTATACAACACAATGGGAATGTCAACAAGGTTTCGCGACAAAAAGTACGCAAGCGTTGATCTCCCTGTCGAAACTTCACGCTTGATCACGGCTTTTTCTTCGCCAAACACGGACACGGCTCTCGAAATGGCGCCAACTCCGCAAGCCATGGAAAGGTAGAACACGTTCACCTGCAACACAATCTGTGACAATGGTTCATTCTCGCATCGATCACGGATGATGAACGGACACTGGTTGCTGGCGATGGCGCCAGAAACGGGAGGAACAAACATGGTGACTCGGTTGGGACTCGAAGCGCCCCCAATCATAAACCCGCCTAAAAGTTGAATGAACGACGCCACAGCGAGTGATCTCAAGTCTCGCAGTGTTTGGACGGCCGTCCTTCTGCAAAATACGAGGACCTGTCGGAGTGTAGACGGAGGAGCCCGGTACGGCAATTGAGCGGCAGCTACCGCGCTCTCTGGGCGAATACGAGAATTCGCGAACTCGGCATTGTACGAGTGCTCCTTCCAGCTCTGAGCCAACTGTTCCGGAGAAGACGACAAACCGTCCGATCGCGACGCCTTGCCACATACGACATCAATCAGGAAGTCTGCGGGATTGCACTTGGGGGGAGGCTGGAAGCCAAGGCCTCGAAAGTAATTCACAGCTTCTGACACGGGGCCCGAATATGCCAAGTACCCCCCTTTTGCGAGCAGCACCAGGTCATCAAAGCAGAAGAAAGTTTCGGTTCGGGGTTGATGGATGACGGCGACAACAAGGCGTCCCACAGCCGCAATGCCTTGCAGCGCTTCGGAGACTTCCTGCGCACAGGTGGCGTCAAGACCGCTTGTAGGCTCATCCAGCAGAAGAATCGGATTCAGCCCGACTAATTCAATGCCAATGTTGACACGTTTTCGCTGACCTCCAGAAATGCCACGCTGAATTTCTGGATCCCCAATGATGACATGACGGACGTGCCACAAATGCAGTTCTCGCAGTGTATCATTGACAATTTGCTCGCGCTCTGCCGTAGAATACTCATCAGACAACCTGTAAGCTGAGCAGTACAACAGCGTTTCTTTGGGAGTCAACGTCCGAATCATCGTATCTACTTGCGGAACAAATCCAATGCACCGAACATCTTTGGACTTCATGGCAGACACATCAGTCCCATTCACAAATATTTTTCCAGATTCCGGCTTCAGCCGGCCAAGAATGGCATTCAGCACTGTGGTTTTTCCACTGCCTGACGGCCCCATGATGCATGTGCAGCGCTTGCCCTTGAACTCCGTTGAAAAATCCGTCAGGATCCGCTTTCCTTCAATTGAAATATTCACGCCCTCCATCTGGACCGTCAAGCCTTGAAGGGCGGGATCCTCTACAGTTTCAACAAGAGGATCGGCCGATTCAAAATACTGAGACTGTGTGCGTCTTGTGTCGCGCTCTCCGCGCTTACGATCCCGGATTCTCACATACGACTTGAACGCGATTAGGAAGATCGTGGGAATTAAAATTCCCAGAACGAGTCCCATGTACTGAAACTGCGTTCCGGCCCCCGAGGGACAGAGCGAAAAAGGTGCACAAGAGCGCGGAGACGATGTCCCACGAGGGCAAAAGTGACCAGACGGGCAGTCATGTTTTTCGACTGGCGATGGGCAGTAGTAGCCTTTCGGGCACAGATCTGCCTGGTGCCCCGATATAATCACCCCGGTAGTGGTTGCATTGAAGCCAGGGCAGTACAGGCCATCGGTACAATCATCTTGC
The DNA here is from genome assembly GCA_009859145.1 of Andalucia godoyi. Lineage (NCBI taxonomy): Eukaryota > Jakobea > Jakobida > Andaluciidae > Andalucia > Andalucia godoyi. Next base: position 264,312 of record VRVR01000041.1, read on the forward strand.
AAACCAGAGCAAACTTGTTGGCCATAGCAATCCATTCCGCCTGGGCAGACATATGGATCTCCATTGACCCGGAAAACAGGAAGCATCAAAGCCACGCAGGCCAAACAATACAACAACGAAGACATTTTGTCAGGTCATCCACGGATGGGTAGAGAAGGAGAGAACGGAAGAGCACAACGATATCGAAAAATAATCTAGTCCACAAATTTGAGAAATCCGCGGGAAACAATGGTTGATTGATTTCTCTTGTTTTCCTCTCCCATTTCCACGACGATGATAGTGCAGCTACTACAGCTGGAACCAAACGTTGCCACAAAAAGCGGGGGAAATTCCCATCGAGTTTTAGTTTATTTTTTTTCTCCGCTAATCACAGCTCAAACAGTATTGTTGCACAGTAGTGCACCGGATGGCACGTTAGTTGCGCGTGTGGCTGATCAACAAACTTACCGCGATTCATCGCCAAATCCTCCTCGTTTTCACGGAAAGAAACAAGAGAAAAAGAGAAAAAGAGAAAAAGAGAAAAAAGAAAAAAGAAAAAGAAAAAGGAAAAAGGAAAAAGGAAAAAGAAGGAAGCAAGGAGGAAGTATCGACGACCACAAGATTGACAGCGAAGCCTTTGTCCTGCATCGTTTACAAAAAAAGCTGATTGCATCGTGCGCGTGGCAAAAATTTCGTATTCGTCGCATTTTTGGATCCATGTCCCAGATCGTCTGCCCGCCGGGCAAGTCGTGTGGAAATCTGTACTGCAATGCGACGGGAGTGCTGCCTTGCTTTCCCGGACTTGTCTGTCCGCAAAACAAGGCTATCATCCCGTGTCCAGATGGTGAATTCTGCCCGGACTATCAAATGACGTCTGGAATCGGCTGCAGATCTGGGTACTGGTGCCCCCAGTACAGCAAGGACGAGCTTGAATGCAATTTTGGTGCGTACTGTCCAAAGGGCGCAGATCGACAAGTTCAATGGTTCGGTCTGGTGATCGCTGTAGTGGCCATCGTAGTGATAGCCGTTGCCTACTTGTTTGGAATTCGGATCCGCAATCAGAAACGCACAACGAGAGAACATCGACGAAAAATGCAGACAATTCACCGAACAGGGAATGGCTCTTCGCTTCCGCTGCGCCCTTACAAGGACGAAGAATCCACCTCCTTGCTGTCGAGCCAACAGGTGTCTGGTGCTCGACGTGGCGTCGAATTCCGTTTTTCCAACATCCGTTTGGAGATTGGGGAAAAGCAGCCGTGGTGGAAGAGGCTGTTGGGATCGAAAGCGAGCTCCAAAGCGGGAAAGGTCTTGTTGAGTGACGTATCGGGCGTGATCCGTCCCGGAACATTGACGGGGATTATGGGCCCCTCTGGTGCTGGAAAAACAACACTCATGTCTGTCTTGGCTGGAAAGATTGAGCATACATCGGGCAAGATGTTTGTGAATGGAACTGCCATCCGGACTGTTGCAGAGCTCAAGCGAATCCGCGGGCCATTTGGATTCGTCCCGCAGGATGACGTCATGCACAATGAACTGTCTGTGAAGGAGGTCTTGTTCTACAACGCCCTCCTTCGCCTTCCTCCGTCGATAACGAATACACAATGCGAAAGGACCGTACAATCTGTCCTCGGGCAGCTTGAACTGTCAGAGTCTCGCCACAGCATTGTAGGAACTGCCGGGAAAGGGATTCCTTCTTCACAGCGCAAGCGTGTCAACATCGGAATGGAACTCGTGGCGTCCATCGATACCTTGTGGCTTGATGAACCCACCACGGGTCTTGATTCCGCTGCTGCAGAAAGCGTCTGCCGGCATCTCAAAGACGTGGCACGAAGCGGTGTCACGGTCGCTGCTGTTTTGCACCAGCCCCGCAACGAAATTTTCGGTATGCTCGATCATGTTATCCTTCTTGCCCCCGGTGGAAAAGTCGCATACGCGGGACCCCCTGGCGGCGTTGAAGGGTATTTGGAATCGCTGGGATGCGTCTGTCCAGAAGAAGTGAATATTTCTGATTACATGATGGATGTCATCAGTGGAAAGGTTGGAAACGTTGATCTCGCAGAGAAATGGCGAGAGCGAGAGGGTCCTGCGTACAATGACGTTGATGACACCTATCAGGGGTCCTCTGTCAATCGTGTGGACGACGTCTCTTCCACTGTGGCAATATCTAATGGCCATCCTTCTTTTGCATTTCAGTTTTGGGTGTTCCTTAGACGAACGAGTGTCTTGTACTACCGACTGTGGGACTCGTTTCTTGTGAACGTTGCGATGCGAGTTCTTGCAGGATTGACGGTGGGAATTGCGTTTGCTTCCGGAAAAGTCTTTGTTCCCCCAATTCCGCTGTTTTACGCACAGTTGAACCTCTGCCCGTCGATTTTGAGCAAGGAATTCTGTCAGATGCCAATTCGGGATAACACTCCGCCACTGAACGATTACTGTATCATGGCCGTCGGTCTAGTCGCAATGGCGAGTGCTGTGCGCACTTTCGGCAGAGACCGGCTGGTTACATGGAGAGAGTCTTCGGTGGGCATCAACTGGGTTGCAGTTTCATTCGCAAAGTGGCTGGTGGATGTCCCCATGATCGCCATCTATTCCTTGTGCTTCACTGCTTCCATGTTGATTGTGTCTTCTCTAGAAGGTCCTCTTCCCCAGTACTGGCTTGTCTTTTTCTGTATAGAATTCTGTGTGTTTGGGTTCGGCTATTGTTTGTCCGCATGCATGCGAGCGAAAAATGCCATTCTTGTTGGTGTGATTGCTGCACTCTCGTTTGTTGTCACCGACGGATCTGCATTTTCCATCCACAGTCTGGGCCCTTTTGCGTATATTTCGTATCCTCGGTGGGCAGCCGAGGCTATTTTCTTGACTGCCATTCAGTACGATTCGATGACCCCGGAGGACCAGCAGTTGATGCGATACGTCGTGGATAACTACAAAGGCTGGAACCTCGATAATTACAGTTTAGATATTTTGGCAATGCTCCTCATCGGAATGGTGTTCCGCGTCATCCAGCTGTTTCTATTGTGGGTGTGCAACAGGGACAAGCGAAGGTGATTTGTTTCTTGATTTTTTTTATATATTTTATTATTTTTGGCGATGACCATTGATGAGTGTGTTTTCTTTCTGTCCTTCCCCAGCGCCATTAAAAAAAATAAATAAAAAAAGTGCGCTGTCATCATACTTGTTGCTACAGTGTTTTTTTTAATTAAAATTTATTAAATTTAATTTATGGATGCTCGTCCTCAAGAAACCGGATATACCGCTCCAGTTGTCGAACCTGGCGGATCACAGAGTTCAGGCCCGACTGCAGGGTCATTTCCACAAGAGTCTGGTTTCGAATCCGAGAAATCTTTGGCCATGTCCTTCTTTGCCCTTGGACAGTCCATTTGTGGATGAATTCGTGGGTCGGGTTCGACAGCATGGCAGCATAATCCCGGAGTCCCTGGCTTTCCGGAGTGATTGTGATGTCCCCTTGATATCTCTGAGAAATGAGAGATTCCAAAAACGAGAGCTTCTGAGGCATCATCCCAAGGGCAAAAAACTGCAGGAGCCTGAATTTCAGTTCTCCTAGCATCAGCCACTTGAGCTTTTGGAAGACCCCGAGCTGGCGGGGTGTTCCGAAATCAAGCATGTCTATGGTTTCTCTGACACTGTCGGGAATGAAATGATTGTCATCTCTGTCTCCGGCGTGCGGAGTATCGACTAGCCGCAGGAACTGCAGAGCATGCCAACCCTCAATCAGCACTCGCGAAGCAGCATGCACAGCAAGAAGAAGCAAGCGTCTCAGCAGGACGACCACGAAAAAGCCTGCCGATGCGTTCATGGTTTTCCGTCTGAAGTGATCCCTGTCCTGCGTGTGAAACAACAAGAATGGTAGAACATGCGGATTCACCTGCGACACAATAAAATGATTGATATTGAACATTTCCGACAGTCTCGCGATGGGCAGGTCCGCTGCAAGAGAGCCGTCCGTCCATCGAACCGACCCTGGGTGCCACGACAGAATTCTTCCGTCCGGGTGTCTTGCGAGAACCTCCACTGGCTCAAAAACGCCCGGCAAGCTGCACGACGCAGCAGCAGCTGACCACACGAGAACATGCGGCGCAGTCAGATGGTTGAGTAGGCGAGGGATCTCCGAGCCAGAGGGCGAGCTGACAGTTATGTTCAGGTTGCGACCTGTCCTCTCAAAGGCTTCTGCAAACGTAATGTCGCCGATGTTGATGCGGATGACATCAATCAAACGGGAAATATCCATCAGCACGCCTCTCGTCAGCAGTCGCATGAACTTTCTTTGGATCGAGGGTGGCACGCCGAATCTCGGGGGCGAGGAACTCCCGGGAGAGTCCATCCCAAACGAATACTCGGAGCTGTTCGATGGCTTGGATAACGGCTCGTTTTCAAGTTCTTCGAAGGCATCCAGTCGGAGAGAAGAGAATCGGTTCGTCTTCATGCTCGGAACATGCTGCGTTCTTGCCATGCTTCCATCAAATGAATCAAACAGCTCTTCCAGTTCAGGATTCGATCTGCAGCAAATTAGCGCTGCTATGATCGACCCCACAGAAGAACCCGAGATCGTTTGCGGCAGAACCCCATGTTCAAACAGAGCTTTCAGCACACCCAGATGGAAGACACCTAAAGATGCACCACCGCTTAACAGCAACGCCGTCTTTCCGTGCGCGGCAGAGGCTTCACGGAAAAATGCCAACTTTTCCAGCAGCAATGCGTGGTAGCGCAACAAATTATTCCGCAACACAGTCTTCGTAGCTGGAGACAGCGAGAAAGAATCAACACCGCCATCCGCATCCGATTCCGCGTCCAGATGCAAGCCTGCGGATTCGCGAGCTAGTCGCCTCAACAGCGCACATACATGTGATATATACAACTCCACCAAGTTTTTTGTTCCGCACCTGGAATGTACATACAACTGAGGATTTCCAATGTTCCCGATGTTTCTGTCCAATCCTTCTCGAAGCGAAAACATCAACTGCTTCAGTTCCCTCTCGTCTCGCAGATCTTCCAGCACGTCGCTGTAAAACAATCGGAAAGACTCCGTCACACCATAGCTAGTCAGAACGTCGTCTCTGGGGGCCGGGGAAGACGCTCGAGTTGGAGTAGCCTCGACTGAAGACAAGCACTCCACACAGTCTGTGTGATCCGGAGCGGCATAGCGACTGAGATCCAGCCGCAGGAACCTCAGCATCAGCAGCCGATGTGCCACAATTCTGTGATCGAAAAGAACACAAGCATCAAATCGTTTCCACTTGTCCAGACCGTCCATCGCATCCAGCGAGCTGGCATTTTCTCTCCAGTCTTCGAACGATTTCGCATTTTGCATGCGATAAATGAAGCTCTTTCTCTTATTACTCTCGGATTTCCTGGAATCTGCCAACTCGAAAAGAAATAGCACACACGTCCAGAACACTTTGAACGGCAGTGCAAGCACTGAAAACAGACTGGCCATCATGCCGATCTTCAGACGAATTAATACACAAATACATAATTAAAAAAACGACGGAAATAATTGCATCGGAGGGGGGAACGGGAAATTAGAAGAAGTTCCCAAATCCACTGGAAGCAAAAGCCGCCGGACATTTACGGAAAATGGGCCGTCGAAGAACAACACGTCACTGTCATGCATACGGGAAGTATCCATAAACAGACATGGTCAATACTGGCTGACACTCGCACGATTGCTTCACAGGAATTCGTGCTTACGCACGCTCGGCCAGAATTCAGCCGGTGACACAAGCTCCGCATTTTCGACACTCTTTAACGCAGCATCCATAGCCATCTATTCTATCATTCGTTGGTTTCACTTTTTAATTCAAATAGGGGCGTGAGTGCGCTGGGACGACGCATTCGCCTACGCCTACGCCGCTCGATACAGGGCCTCCTACGTCCCACAGACCTCCTAAGAGACCACGTGTCACTACGCCTGCTGCTAGGGCCGTCAGAACCAAAATGCACCCTTCTCAGGAGCAATGTGTCACACTGAGAAAGTGGCTCGCAGATTGATCGAGATTGGGAACGGAGCGCGGAACATTTATCTGAAGAACGCCGTGAGGTGTGTTGGGGCCCTATCCCCTTCGCGGCAACGGGATGCAAGGATTGAGTATGCATGTCTATTCGTAGATATGCATGGTCAGTGTACAATGCAGGCGTGATCCAATACTGCGTTCATGTATATTTTATGTTTTGAAAATCCATTTTATAAAAATACCCAATATTTTACTTTCTTTGCAACTCCCAATCCTTTTCCACAACAACACATCGTACGAATAGTAGCGAGACATTCGGGACCTCCAGCCTGTTTTTGTCAAGAGCAAAGTCCGTTCCCGCATCAAACGCTATGGGATGTGCTCCAGTACTCTATCTGCCTGTCGAATGTCCTGCGATGCTACGATCAACGGCAGCCAAGAAATTGTTCAAGCAATAGTGCATTGGAACAGGGAAGCCGCTGCTGCTATTCTTTCTATGCCTTTCTTTGTTGCAGTCGAGTTCCCAGAATATCGGGGCCCTCCATGCTCTTCTGATCCTGAACACGCTACGTGGGTGCCCGTCCTTTCTGTTAGTCGAGCAGTCTCCATCGGCAACAACAACAATACAGCAGATCGCATTCAATTTCCGTTGTCCGTCTCGTATGCTGTGACAATCCACAAAAAAGCCAGCGTATGACGTTCAATAGAGCAGTAGTGGATCTGGGAACAGCCAAGAAGTCACCCGGAATGTCATGCATAGCACTCAGCCAGGTCAAAAGCATAGAAGGACTTGCTTTCGCTGACGGAAGTATCCCAAGCAGTCGGCTATCAAACTTGAAATCCG
>VRVR01000042.1:0-149383 GCA_009859145.1 Andalucia godoyi
GGATGGGGATGGGCGCGAACATGAACCACCCGATCCACCGCACCACGATCGTCAGGACTGTGTTGCCGGCGTCCCCGTAGCTGAACCGCGAAAACATGGTCAGGAATCCTATCAGCGTCAAGAAGGAGATTGCGAAAAAGACCCAGACGATGACCGAGGCTGTTAGAGAGTCCCGGATTGGCGTGCGCATCTCATCCCGGAAAAACCAAGACAGTGCAAAAACAGTGAGGCTTGCGCACCATGCCAGCTGAAACACCGCCGGCTGCACAAGGTACCGCTTCAGCATGGAGCACGAAACAAACAAGTGTGAATAGAACGGGCTGAGCAGCGCGAACGTCGACTCTGCCGAATTCACGTCCTGGCCATCACTTTCTTCGCCGCTCGAAGACATGTTGTCCTTGTGGTGGTGGACGTCGTGGTGGTGGTGGTGGTGATGGTGGAAGTTGTCGCTGCAATCAGCGGCAGAATCGGAATATTTCGTGACTCAGAAAGAGAGAAGAAAAACCAATATATGATGAAGCACCAATCCACAAGTGAAAAGAAGAAAAGAAATTCTACGCAAGCAAGAGAGTGCTGCTTCGTTCGTACAATCTAAAAGCAGCAGACAATGTTTAAGAACGTGTGGCACAAACAGCTCGATATAATATAACGGCGTATACAACAAAAAAAAAACGCCTATTAGTTTTTTACGTGTCCCGTGAGGACTCGCGACAGAGGAGGAAGGTGTGGGAAATCATGCAACACCTCGGACCGGTCTGCAGTTCACCATTCGCCGCCTTTCAAATGGGGCCATCTCGTCTGCTTTCCGTTGTCCTGGCAGCTGGTTTTCGAGCGATTGCGGCTTGCGTATTGAAATCATCGGACAGTTCGTGACAATATGTTCCAGTTATGTCGCTACGGATTCCCGCTTGCTCGTATGTGCACGGAGGACTGCTGGCATGCGTCCGAGCCGGAGGTGAAATGGCACGATTCTACCGGGGTAATTTTCGAGGTGTCGGAGCTTGCTTTTGAGTGTTGGGCCAGAATCTTGGGTGCGACAAAGTCGGCAAGTGGAGGTCGAGGCGGCTATGTCCGAGCAATTTATATCAGCAGGAAATCGTATTTTCATTCCCAGCCCGCTTTCAACGCTCGTTATTGCGCACTTCACTTGATGGCTGTGTCCGCTAACGAGCTACGGGCGCACTTGCATGACATGAAGGCGGAAGATTCCTGCTATCCATTTCGGACTTAACTCCTCTCAAATGGAAATGAGACACATCACCCAAAAAGGAAAAGCGGTATTCAGCGTTAAGAACACTGCTTTTTTTCGTTTTTCGTTTGTGTCCGAATGGTGGAGTGTTAGACAATATTTTTTTTGCTACCTTGTTGGACATCCTGCTCGGCAATTTTCGATTGGACGGACTTCTGAAGGTTTGCCGGCGATTATGCTGCAACATATTCAGTCAACGAAACCTCGTTGGTAGCGTCGCAAGCCGGTTCCCCGGTTCCCCTCCTCCCCTAATCCAGCTCTCGTCTCGATTCATGGACGCTTTCGAGAACCACAATGTAAGCACACCCTTTTACTGCATCAAGTGCTGGGCGGAACCTGATTAAAGCAGGCGTGGACACTTTCCGTTCTGTCGTATTTGTCGCTTCGCGACGGAAGATTCGTCGAGCCCCCGGAATCATTTGAGACCAAAACGCTGATTTACATGCAGATTGCCTTCATGAACCAGATGACAGCATCCACATTCCGAACTCAGCGCAACGTCTTCTCAAGACCTGCAGGTACCACGTTGCTGGTCGCTATTTCCACACAAATGTTGCTGACCGCTTTGGTTTCATTGTTTTGGCCGTTTGGAGCAGACCTTTTCAGAGCAGCTACGCAGGAACTCCTGATGATCAGATGATTGCATCGTGAATGCAATCAACACAGTTGGGGTCTTCTGATAAAATTCGATGAGGGCGTTTTTATTCCTCATTGAACAGTACACACACCCCACGTTTCATTCAACAACATATTTACATAATGCCCCCAAGGGTGGATGCGACGCACATTGCTCAAAGACGCGACTCCAAAAATTATCCTGCGGCCACTCTTTTAAATCAGATTCTCGACAAAGACCAGTTGATCAATTAAGCCCCAATAGTACAATCGCTCTCTTCCGAGTGCAGATTCCATTTGCTTCTTCACAAAATCGTCGTCCAGATCCGGATTCTGGTGGAACGACATCACAAGGTCGTGAGCTCGATCAAACAATGCCGCCCCCAGACCTTCTACACACTGGCGCCGCAGCATCTCCGCACGCTCTTTCAAGGAACCATTGCCGCGGGATTTGGGAATCCAAGGAGAATGAGCTTTCGCCTGTTGTGGCTCATCATTCGCACTGGAAGAACCGTCATCATCGTCGGGAGCATCGATAAACTCATCATCATCATCGAACTCCTCTTCGTAAAACTCCTCCTCCTCGTCAGGAGCTGCATAGTCTTCCGGATCGGCAATGGAAAAGTCTTCTTTCAAGTCCTGCTGCGCATGTTTGAGAGACGCTTCGAGTTGCTGAATGCGAGAAGTACGCTCCATCAATTCCTGCTCGTATTGATTGATTTTCGACTGGTTTTCAAGAGCGGCGTCGTGGCCATTGCCTAGATCCTCGGCATCCGCTGCAATATCCGGCTCCGCTTCGACTTCAACAGTACGCAGTGGCGCTGGCGGTCGCGGAGGAAGCACAGGCTGCGGCACGACGGCAGATGGCACACCGCTGGTCGGAAAAGCGCTGGATACGTATTCCGCTTTCGTCTTCGCATCCGCAACCAACCGTTGTTGAAAATATTCTTGCCCTGCCTTGGCAAGGTTTTCCCGAACTCGAGCTTCTTCTTCTTGTTTTTGCATCTGCTTCCTTAACAATACTCGTTCTTTCGGTGTCAAATCCTCAAAGGGATCCTTCTTTGGAGGTTCGGAAATCGAATTGGGCACACAGGCCACCCGATCAAGATGCTGCTCCATCAGCTTCCTCTTTTCCTTCAATTCCTCCAGCTCACGACGATCGCGGGCCATCGAACGCTCTTCATCCGAAGAATCGGAGTCAAAAGATTTGCTTGGTCTATCGCGGCCAAGCGCTCGAACTGCCGCCACATCCTTGGACTGCATTGCGTGAGGCTCTTGTGCAGCACCCCCGGATCCTGCACCTGCACTGGTAACAGCACCTGCACTGGAGCTTGAATTCGACGAGGATTTAGGCACTGGCACTGGCACTGGCACTGGCACCGAAGCCAGGCCCGGTTGAACAGGAAGAGCAGAAGGCTGTGGCTGCTTGACGATCTGCATTTGCTTCCCAACCACAGCTGCTTGCGCTTTCTCTACTGGTTTTGGAGTAGCCTTCTTGTACAGATTGGCGTTCCTGTTTTCTTCAGCTCTTTTTTGCTTTTCACGTGCCTTTTGCTCAAGCTCCAACATACGGTTTCTCTCATTTCGTGCAAGAAGCTCGGCCCGCCGTCTGCGGTCGACGATTTGTGCATTTCGCTGGTCCTGCTCAGCCTTTAGCCGCGCTAGCGCATTTTGCACCTCCTCCTGTTTCTTTCTTTCTGCTCGTAGTTCCTCCATTGCGTTTTGGACGTCAAAAATTTTCTTGTCTCGAGGAGGAGGAGGAGGAGGAGGGATCATAAACGCGCTGCTCGGCTGCAAAAGATTTGCATTCTTCGACACACCGGCAGAAACGATGCCGCCTGGTGGCTGCCTTTGTTCGACGCACGAAGGAGGTGACGAATCTGCTATTCCAAGCGATTCTAACTGAGACTGCAACTCTCGATTCGGGAGGATATGTTTGCGGAAAAAAGGATTTCTCAAGACTTCTTCCATGGTAGGTCTTTGCGACGGCGTCTTGTTCAGCATTCTCTTCACCCAGTCTTGGAGTTTGCCGGAGTACGTATTCGGGATCGGAGGATATGTTCCTCGTATAATTTTCATCACAAGCCCGTTCAAATTATTCGCATCAAACGCATGTCTCAGCGTTGCGAGTTCGTACAAAACACACCCAAGAGACCAAACATCCGATTTGTACGAATACGGCTTGTTGGAACACACTTCCGGGCTCATGAAAAGAGGAGTCCCAATTGCCGTATGCGCCATTGCAAGCGTGGAGTCGAGCACACGCGCAATCCCAAAGTCACCGATCTTGACTGTACCATCGCGCATTAAAAATATATTCTGCGTCTTGAGATCTCGATGCAGGATCTTCTTTGAGTGCACGTACTGCATAGCGAGGGCAATCTGAACGAACCACGACAGAACCTGCTCTTCTGGGAAGTACTTTCCCTGTGCGTTTTTGATGAGCGTCGCCAAGTCACCGCCGTCGCAATACGTCATTACAATATTCAGTGTCTTTGATTTGCTGTCAATAAACGAGTCTCTATAAGACACAATGTACGGGTGCTGGAGCTTCCGCAGCAGGTCTACCTCCTGCTTTGCCGCAGAAATGTCTTTTGGCGACAACTGCCGCAGATCAACCCGCTTCATCACATACCGCTGTCCAGTCGCCTTTTCCGTCGCGATGTTCACAGATGCGTAGGATCCACGACCGATTTCCTTGCCCACAACATACTGGCTCAATGGATCGCTCGCAAGAGACATATCAAACGAGTGTCTATTCGTATTCGTCTATTTTTTTTCTTTGAAGACCAAGAAACAAGAAACAAGAAACAAAGAACAGCGGGATCAAGAAGAAAAACAACAGCTAGGTGTAAAAGAACCGGCGCTCTCAATCAAAAGGGGAAACACTGCCACTGGAGTCGGGAAGACGTACATATCTTGGGAGAGAGACGCTCGATGATGACAGGACGATTTCGACAGCTGCCGACATTACGCAAGATCAGACCGGATTCAGAAACATACCCAACTTGTTGCCGATTTTATTATTATTATTATTATTATTATTATTATTATTATTATTGTTATTATTATTGTTATTATTATTGTTATTATTATTGTTATTATTATTGTTATTATTATTATTATTATTATTGTTATTTTTAATTTAAATTTTATTCCTCCATTGCTTGATTTTTCGTTTTCCCAAAAGGAGTGAGGATGGCGATGAATCCGATTGAAGAGACCGAGTGCACGGACATTGTTGATTTATTTCGGTATTTCAATGCCAAGCATTTTAAGAGTTCTCTTGACTGCTGCGAAGTGAAGTGGTCGCCTCGCATGACCCTCTGTGCTGGACTCTGTTGCTACGACCGAGGCGGTTACTGCGTCATCAAGTTGTCCGAACCGCTTCTCAAGTTCCGTCCGCGGTCCGATATGATCAACACGCTCTTGCATGAAATGATTCATGCGTCGCTGTTTGTCACCGGTAAAAACACAGATCGTGATGACCACGGTCCGAGATTCTGTGCCTTGATGAACCAGATCAATGAAAGAGAGGGGACAGGGATCACGGTATACCACTCGTTCCATGGGGAAGTGGAGCACTACCGGTTGCACTGGTGGAAGTGCAACAAATGCCAAAATGTAGTCAAACGGACCATGAACCGGGCTCCCGGAAAGTCGGATCCCTGGTGGGCAGATCACACGGCGAGATGCGGTGGGGATTATGTGAAAGTCAGGGAGCCTACGCAGGAAGAGAAGGAACAGGTGTGGGGCAGAAAGGCAAAGAAGCTGCGGGTTGCATCGTCTTCGAAACAGACTGGATCGACAGTGACTCCCCTGTCGTCTTCATCTTCATTCTCCGCGGCTGCGTTGTCCAGCTCTTCGTCGTCCTCAAGTGCCTCCTTGGCAGCGACTGCAAGATCGGGGTCGGAAGGCAGCTCGAAAAAGACTATTGATTCATTTTTTCCCAAGGTGGGGTAGGCGGACGAATCCGCTCATATCTACGGCGCTCCTCGCCCCCTCTCGCCTTGAGCAGATCCACGATTTCCGTGTGCTTTGCGCGCTCGGCGTAGTACATAGCAGAACGTCCTCTTCTGTTTCTCAGGTTCGGAGACGCCCTTTCCTTCTCTAACAGCCATCTGCAAATCTCGACGGAGTTGTGTCGACACGCCCACATCAGTAATGTGTTTCCGTCTTCATCCATTCCGTTGATGTCGAATGCTTCCCCGTGTCTCTTCACAAGTTCTTGCAGATCCTTGAGCTTGTTCTGCTTTGATAAATTCATTCCCTGTTTGCGGAGCTTCGAGAACTCGTCTTCCTTTTCTACATCCCGTTGTTTTGGCTTTTCCTTGGAGATTTCCGTCTCTGGTGCGGATTTTTGTTGCTCGTTTTCCGCAGACACAGCATTCCTGTTGGCCGTCCTGATTCTTTTCCACCGTTTCCACTTCAGGTGTATCAGACGATGCATATCGAGAAAATACATCACCAACAAGATGGCAATGATAACATTAAAGGTTATCATGAGCGGACCGTACCACGAATCGCTTTTCCCGGGATTGGTGAACATCGTGGTCTTTGCGGCTCGTGATCTCGTCATTTTTTAAAATTCCTGTTTGTTTGTTGTTGTTTTTTTTAAACATAAAAAAACTGAGTTGCGGATCCTATGGTCGCCTAGAGGAAGAAGCACTGATGCCGAAAGAGAGCAAACTCCTCGTTAAATCCTCGTTTTTTATATTTATGCTTTGATCGTTGGACTCAGTTCTGGCTTATTCGGTGGAGTGTTCTGAAGGGGAAAAGAAACTGTCGTTCGCATGCAGTGTTTTTTGTTTTTTTAATCTTTGTATTTTTTTTAATTATCTAATTATAAAAATTAAAAATACAGCTGATGAGCAGTTGACGATCACTCAGAGAAGGCAGCATACATTGCAATCCAGAGAGCGCGGTGGAACAATCGATCAACCAATTCGGTTCGCAAACGATGAATGATAGCGCTTGCTTGGGCCTTGGATATGCGGCCGGAAGACAGGAGCATTCGCAATGCGGTCACGAGCAACCTTGATTGGCGGGACAGCGTTTGGTCAATGTGCAGAGCAAGTCGGCGTGGCAATCCCTTCCTTTTCACTTGTCTCCCAAAAGCCACCATCTCGATCTGTCTGGAAATCTCCGCTTCGATCTGCAGGAGAAACGAGGCCCCCAACCCAGATGGGTATCGCGAATAATCCACGGACGTTGGATGAACCAGACTTGTCCATTCCGCATTTCTGCTGGACACTGTAACCGCAGGTGTTTTCGCACCTGGAACGATAGGAAAGACTCGGTTCGAGGCACTTGCAACCGCCAGCCGGATGACGTGATATCGCATGTACAGTACAGCTTGGAGAACCACAGGACTGCTGCCGTCCGAATGCTGCAGCAACGTTGCATGCCGCTGCATAACCAGATCGACGCATTTCGACAACGTTTGATCCACACGCGCACGAAATTCGGCTATCCGTACTTTGGCATCATTCAGCGACAACACAGACATTCATGCTTTTCCTCGTCCTCCCACAAAAAAAAGGGGGATTATCACTGTATTTCACCGTTCTCTTTCATGTTTTGTTTCTTCCTGGCTGTCGGGATCGAAAAGAAGTCCGGGCGGGCACATAAAGTAGCTGAATTGCCCGCTGGCTTTGTTGGATTTGCTTGAGTCGTCGCACTCGCTTCCTTTTTCACCACTGAGACGTCCTTTTTTCTTACTTCTTATTATTTCTTGTTATTTATTCTGGTTTTAATTTTGTTGTTGGTTCCGAGTTGCTGGCGATCTGGAATCCGGTTTTTTGTTTTTGTTTTTGATTGCTGAAATTTCCGAGATTAGACACGAGCACGCAACATGAATGGAGAGCCGTCGCCAAAGAAAATGCGCCTTGCTGAAGTTCCCTCTGCGAAGTTCGAGGATTTGTATGCAAACGCGGCTGACGATGCGGATTTAAAGAATGAGCCGAGCACTGCGCTGGTCACTTCGGATCGGATGCTCCGGCACCGCGGCCCTGTTGACCATCCTGAATGCCCGTCTCGGCTGGCAACGATTGTAGAACGTCTGTCTTACAACGGACTATTGAAGAAATGCAAGTATGTGGCTGGCCGGGGTGATGTTTCGACGGAGTTGCTTGAAAAGGTCCATTCCGCGTCCCACGTGGATCGCGTGTTGAACCTTGATCCAGCGGATTTCGACGGAACTGGGGATCTGTTTGTGTCGAAAGGAACATCTCGTGCAGCCAAAATCGCGGCTTCGTGTGTGGTGACGGCGGTTAAGGAGGTTTTGTCAGGCAAGTCGCGAAATGCGTTTGCCCTGGTGCGTCCGCCAGGTCATCACGCAACCCGCGATGAGGCTATGGGGTTTTGCTGGTTTTGCAATACTGCAATCGGCGCTCAGTATGCTCTGGATTTCGATCATTTGTACAAAGAGTCGGAGGAGGAGGCCGAGTTGCATGCATCCATAGAACAGGATCCTCTTATTCTCGATCTGGAAGAAACCGATCCGGAGGCCCCTGTCCGAGTGCAGCGTGTGTTGATTTTTGACTGGGATATCCACCACGGAAATGGCGTGCAGGATATCTTTTATGATTCAAAGAACGTGTTGTACATCTCCATGCATCGGCATGATGATGGGTCGTTTTATCCGAGAACGGGTGGGATGGAACAGGTCGGTTCTGAGGAAGGGGCCGGATACAATATCAATCTCCCGTTTGAATCAAACGAACAAGGCTACGGAGACGCTGACTTTTATGCGGTGTTTACAAGCATCGTCTTGCCAATTGCGCAATGCTTCGGGCCTGATTTGGTGATTGTCTCTGCAGGATTTGATGCTGCCGAGGGAGATACACTAGGGGGATGGCATGTCTCCCCCACGTGCTATGCGCACATCACAGCCATGCTGAAGACGCTGGCCAGTGGGAAGCTCGTGATGGCCCTTGAGGGGGGATACGATGTTGAAGTCATTGCAGAGTGTGTCGATGCGTGCTTAAGGGTCCTTCTCGGAGAAGATCCAGAACCGCTGGACTTCAGCCAGTTCCACTGTCTCAGCGACGGCTGTTCACAGACCATTCGCAAAGCCGTGTCCACTTTTTCGCCGTACTGGCCTATTCTGAAGACGTTGCACCCGGGCTCTGCACCGCGGGCTCCATCGACCGTTTCTCATGCTGCTGGCGGACTCGAACCATCTGGTGTGAGTCGTCTTCCTCCTACATGTCATCGATTCCTCACGAACATTCTCTCCTCCAAACTGCACAGGATGAGCAGGGTTGCGATGCGAAAAGTCGGACTGCAAAAAATTGATTTCCAAGTGGAACTGCTGAATTTCGTCCACTCCCAACTGGAAAAGATTGCCCTTCCCTTGCGCCGCGCTGCAGAGTGGGAGGATGATGAATCCCCGCCAGTCAAGCACGCCGATATGACAATCCCTCGAGTTTCTGCGGACGTGATTGACGAGAACGTGGTCGCACTCCAGATTCATGTCCCAGGAGAGTACTGTGCAAAGTGGGCAAGGGAGTGGCATGTTCGTCAGGACGATATTCCAGATCAGTTCTGGACGTTGTATCTTCCTGCTGTTTTTGAAGTGCCTTCCGATGAGGACAGCACATAGAGATGAGCTGACGCAGTACGTGCCCTCTCTCTCTCTCTCTCTCTCTCTCTCTCTCTCTCTCTCTCTCTCTCTCTCTCTCTCTCTCTCTCTCTCTCTCTCTCTCTCTCTCTCTTTTCTTTTAAGATGGTGGTCAATGAATACTGCCGCTGTTTTCTTGTGCACCGTTGCAATTGGCTGCATCAGTAAATGTGCTGGTAAATGGCTTAATGCACCGTATGCGTAGCAAACTGGTTCCTTCGCCTACTATGTACACTCAGCATGCTGCATGGCTGATCGCTGCTGACCATCTGCATTCAGTCCTGGGTCGGAACCAAATGTGAATTCAATTCAGAATGGGAGTAGGTTCCCAGTACGCCCGGAATGACAATGAGCTGACGTGAATGGAAAAAGCGACCAGAATAACACCATTTGAAATGCCTGCGTGAATGCGTCAACATTGTACACTAATCACAGATAACCATCGCTGATCCCCCATAATCAATGTTGCAACCCAACAACATGCATAATGCAACGCGGCGGTGTGTGTATAGGGATTTCATGATCAAAATGGGGCGAAACGAATCGGGCATCGTGTGACGGAGTTGCTAAGATAACAAACGCATGCGCATGGCGCGTGGCAATGTTTTTGTTTGCGTGCGCTTTAAATTGCTTCATCATATCCCAATAAGCAGCAACCGCAAAGTAAGGCTACGAAAAAGTGGGTTTGTTTGCACAGACGACTGTTGTCGACTTCGCGAGCTCAAGTTCCAAACCCGACCCCCAACGACGAGCGAGAACGTTTCTTCTTTTCTTCTTCTCCTTTTGCATGTTTTTTTTTTTTCTTTCTCTTTCTTTGAAGAATGACGACGTTCGCGAGCCTTGGGATTCCAGAGCATCTTTCCCGGACGCTTTCGTCTCTCCATATTCGAGAGCCGACACCAATTCAGCAACTTTCGATTCCGGCGATTCTGTCTGGCAGGAATGTGCTCGGCATTGCTCAGACAGGAAGTGGAAAGACTGCTGCGTTTGCGCTTCCAATTCTTCATAAGCTCTCAAAAGATCCGTATGGTGTCTTTGCGCTCATCTTGACACCGACAAGAGAACTTGCGTTTCAGATCTCCGAACAGGTCTCTGCGTTTGGGATTTCCATCAAGGCCCGCGTTACTGTGGTTACGGGAGGGCAGTCGATGAGCGATCAGGAAGGCGAGCTGGCGCAGAAGCCGCATTTTGTAGTCGCCACTCCCGGAAGGCTTCTGTGGTTGCTGAAACACACACAGCTGCGATTCAACAAACTGAAATATCTCGTTCTCGACGAAGCGGATCGCTTGTTGGATGACGCGGCAATGGGTCTTGAAGTTGATGAAATTCTGTCTTTTCTGAACGGACCGGAAACGAGACAGACGCTGTTCTTTTCGGCAACTTGCTCTACAGCCTTGAAGACTATTTCTGATGAAGGGGGTTTCTTCTTCGCAGCCCCAACGGTTTCCCACTCGCTGAACGAAACGCTTGACGAATACTTTTGGCTGGCTCCTCAGAGCGTGAAGGACGCGTACTTGGTAGCACTCCTTCGCAAGTTCCTGTCTCTGCACAAGGATAAAGGTGATGGTGAGAGCAAGGGCAAGGGCAAGGGCAAGGGCAAGGGCATGGGTACGGACCGGAAATCAAGGAAATCCTCAGAGGCCGACGACTCCGAAGACGTTCCGAAGAATGATGTGGATCGAACGGTCGTTGTGTTTGTTGCAACTTGTCGAACAGCCCAATTGCTTTACTATACGTTGCGCCATCTCGAAATCGATGCTGCTCCGTTGCATTCGCTGCTGAAACAGTCGCAGCGCATTGCTTCTCTTGGGAAATTCCGCTCGCTGCGAACTCGGATTTTGATCTGCACAGACGTTGCCTCGCGTGGACTGGACATTCCATCCGTGTCGCTCGTAGTCAACTATGATGTGCCACCCGCAACCGAGGACTACGTGCATCGTGTGGGTCGAACTGCGCGTGCGGGTCGCCGCGGTACCGCCGTGTCTCTCGTAACTCAACACGATGTTGAGCGTGTTCAGGCAATCGAGGCGAAAACGGAACGCAAGCTTGAATCCCTCGAATCAAAGCCATTTCTGTTTCTCAAAGATGAAATCGTGGAGGATCAGATTGGCGAGGTCCTGGAAGCGAGGAAGAAGGCAAGATTGACCATGGTAGATGGTGGCTGGGACGAGAAAGTCGAAGAGGGCCGAGAACGAAAAAGAATTGCTCGTGACGAGGTTCTTAGGCGCAAATCTACCAAGGCGTAGTGTCGTAGTGTCGTAGTGTCGCAGTGTCGTGTTGTCGTATGTATCTATGTATGTATCTATGTATGCACTGAAGAAGATCGCATGATCGTATGATGACTGTGTACAAAAAAGAGTGCTCTTATTTAAAGAAGACCGGACAGAAATAGCGGGGGTGGGGAAAAAGTGGGTGACATTATTTATGCATCATTGATTAACCCCGGATCTCATAAAAGTTTGTTCGAAAGGGGTTCAGTAATAATGCAACATCATTCTCAAGTCTCTCACTAATCAACATTCCACCACACAGGGAACATCAAAACTCTCGAGACCGTCAAAAGAAAGAAAGAAAGAAAGAAGAAGAAGAAGAAGAAGAAACTAAAAGACGGGGTATGCATGGAGCGTTTCTCCTTCTTTGTGAGTATGTTTTGTTTGTTTGAACGCGAAAAAAGCAAAGACGTTCGCCCACGGCGATCCTCGCATCACTTGATGGTATTGGTCGGGGCAAGTGCAGGACTCTTTTTGGTTTTCTGGGTCGAATTGCATAGCAATATATAATTTGTGCAGTATATGTGGTTTATGTGGTTTATGTTGTTTATTTATAATATTTTAATTTAATGGTTTTTTTTTTTAAATGTCTGATTCTTTGCTGTCTGTATTCATCTCGTGTCTAGAGTCTGCTGATTGGGCTGGGGCGTTTGCAGCAAAGCTGTCGCTTACTCCATCATCAGCGAGCGCGAATGTGGCGTCCGTGACTACAAGCGTGAGTTCTGGGCTTGCGAACGCGGGACGGTTGTCATTTTTGAAATCCAATCCACACTTCTTCATTCCTTTGCTTTCCGTTCTATACGAGTGGGAAGCGCCTTCTAAACAGCGCCGTGCCTTGTGGACCGCTGTGCGAAGCCTAGTGTCTGCCATCCTCCTTCCCGAGCTCACGTTTGCCGTTGCTGATTGGCTGTCTGCGGCAAGTGGCGAGCTGCTTCAAAGTCAATCGCTGGCATATGATGTCTTCTACCTTGCAGAATCTGCAAATGTTGTTTTAAATCGGTCGAATGATGCAGTCTTTGTTTCCTCCATTGCTCCAGATGTAACTAAACAACTCTTCGTGACGCGCATCCTTTGGCTGAATCTTGCGGATCGTCTGTTTTCAGAATTCGACTGGGCTTTTGAACGAAATCCTCTTGGCTTGCCCCTGGATCCCCTGAACATCCTTCCTAACATCGAGGCTGCCGTCGCTTCTGGAGATGTGTCGGTGTCGCTGTTGCTCGACAAGGTGGAGTCCGATCTGCTGGCTGTTGAAACTGCCCCGGCGCCTCTAGCAGTCCCTCGAGACCCTTTGATAATGTCTTTTCCACTGGATCCGACAGCGCTGTCCATGAACGCAGACGTGCGCGTCATTCATGATGTGCTGGTGCTGTCGCATTTGTCGATCTTGTTCGATGATGAGAGTCCGAACGCGAAGCGCATCGTCGCATTGGTGGAGAAGTGCAAAAAGGAGCTGCACAAACGCAGCAAGAAGGCATTGGTAGACGGTTTTGTCGAAGTCTCCGCTGCCGAACTGAAACGACTCCGTAAAGGAGAGCGAAAAGAGAAAAGAGAAGCGATTTATGCATCCGAATTGGAAAATCGATCCAAGAATGTGCCCCCGGCTGGTGGAGTCGTCCAGTGGAAGTCGTCTTTGCAGGAATTGCATGCGAGGCAGCGCGCTCAGTCCGAGCATCTCACCAGAAACATGGTGTCTGCGGAGTTGTCGCAGTATTTCGGCGAGTCGCTCGCACTGGACTTTCGACAGAATGCAGGTGGTGTGCCGAAAGCAGATGATTCGGAGCTGATGGAGGAGATGTATGTGGAAGACGATCTTCTGTCAGAGTTCATTCAGAAGGCCGACTCGGACTTGTCGTCGGGTATTGACGTGTCTGCGACCATCATCAAGGATGCGTCATTTATGTGGGGCTTCGCGCGCGTTGCCGTGGAATCTGGGCTGTCGACAGAGATCGGGAGCAAACCGTTTTCCTTTGATACGGTGCGAAATCTGTCTGTCTGGACTGGGAGTCGAGAAGACCCAGAAGCTGCTCCACAGGATGCGGATCCTCTGGATTCTTTCGATGAATCCACAGATGCGAATGTGAATACTGAAACAGATGTGGTGGATGACGTTGATGGGGAGCAAAACATGGAAGTTGCTGCGGAGCCAGAGAAGATCGAAATCGAGCAATAGTCGAGTGGACCAGCTCGCCAGACAGGAGCATACGTTCACCTATAAATAACTGTCCGTCATGGATTTCTACCGGGTTTAGGATGTCGCTTTTTTTTATTTCGAACAGCCATCTGGTTTCAGACGCGCGTTCGGATTCAGGTTCAGGCTTTGGATTTCGGTGTGATTGGTCAAGCGGATTTGCGTGACGAAAACATGTCCCGCAGCTTGTCAAGCATACCTGCCAGCGGTCCTGCGACTGCTCCTCCAGTGAGCGGCTTCAGCGGAGCCCATGGATGCGGATGAGTGGGCCCGATTGCCTTGGCAGCCTCTAAAGCAGTGTACATGGCACCCATCTGCGTATCTGACAGGTTGTTCTGCAGTTTCGGGAAAAGATCGTGCTCCTCTTCCGCGATGTGGCTGTTAAAGGTTGCTTGAGCTTCGCTGACGAGACGGTCCAGTTTGTTAACGTCTCCCTTGACATTCTCGATCTCGTACATCACATCACGTAACTTCTGATGGTCCTGCAGATAGTGGTCTGCGAGATTGCTGTCCATCATGACTCGAACAATCGGATACAATGCAGATGTCTCTGCAGTGTCATGCATTGTTGCTGCTCGAACGATCTGATCTGCGATCTCCTTTTTTTTTTCAAATCCTCCCGCGGCCTTGCCATACTGTCCGAACAGAGTTTTTAGCGCTGTGTGATCTTTCAACAGGTAGTCGACAGCATTGCGTGTGATTTTCGATCCGGTGTTCATTTCTCAGCGGCTTTTGTCTTGCTGTGTTTTGTCGATTCTGAACTTTGTTGGGTCTGTGACGCGATGATAATTTTTTTTTTTTTGTTTTGTTTGTTTTGGTTTGGTTTGTCGACAGAGAGATTGGAGAAGAAGAAGTAGCAGTTTACATTTGAGCGTTTTACCCGTCGAAACAACATGTGTATGTTGACCCGCCGATCCCCTCCGCCCTCCCATCATACAGTTACATGAGATGCGTAAAAATTGAAACTCACACTTGACGACTGTCCTGTTCAACAGAACTGTGCGAATCTTCAATCGCCGCCGCCTCCACTCGAACAGCCAATCCGTTTTGCTGATTTTGCTGTGAACCGACGTTTCGTGATGCAGCGTCGTCTGCTGTAAAGCGCAAAGACGAACTCCCCCCATGCAAAATACACGCTCTTGCCTGTCGTACATACTTCCCCTTTTGAGTCTCTCCCAGATTTCGATTTTCTTCCCCAAAGTCGTCTTTCGTTTTTTGCTCCGTTTTCTCGTCTTTCTTTTTGTGCACTTTTTCTTCTCGAAGACAGCTGCTCAATCTGGTTTCTTTTTGTTTCAACAAAGAAGGAAGGGTGGAAGAAGCAAATAATCATGTTTACGACTGGCTTGACAGCGTTCTTGGGAGGACTTGGAATTGGAGCCATTGGTGGATACTATATGCTGCATCAGGACATCTGGACGTCAGCGAGTCAGGTCCACGCACGGATTGAAAAGGTGAACCGCGAGCTATCTGATCGCATTGCACAGCTGGAGAAGCGATCCTAGACGCAGTTGCAAAGGGCCTCTTCATCTCCATCGGTCGTTGCATAGTGCATTGTTAGAACAAAAATTGCTATTCTTTATATATACTTTTTTTTTAATATGTAAACATACGTATTTTCTGTCTGCTTTGATGCGGATCATTTTATGATCTCTTTTTATATATATAAATAATAAAGAAAAAGGAAAAAGAAGAAAAATATCAAAGCAAGTGAGCAATAATTTTAAATTTTTTAAAAAAAGTAAAAACGTCATAGAAACTGAATGGCTCGACTTGATTTTTTTAACATGACACACGGATGAAGAAGATCAAACGCGGACATCATACCCGTATCCAGAAGGGGGAGATGCGAACAAGGCGATTGAACAACTTTTTCTCACTCTTTGTCTTCGTTGCCTCCACATTCCCCGTTCTGGCTTTCGTTCTCGTTCTCGTTCTCGTTCTCATCGTTGTCGTCGTTGTCGATCTCCGGCTCCTCCTCTTCATCTTCCGCGTCACCAACACTGTCACCCTTGCTTTCACCTACGTCGTACAGATCAATGGTCTTGCGCAGGATAACAGGCCCGCCTCCATACGTCCTGAGCAAGTATCCCCATACTTTTTCATTGATTCCGCGGAAATCCCGAGTGACTTTGTACTTCTTCTTGGTATCCAGCAGAAATTCATTCTCGATCGGGCCTGGTGGAAGAATTCGTTCGCCAGACACAAACGCACGCCATTCCGCGATCCAGGGCGAAGAAATCAAATACCAACTCGAACCTTTCGAAATCTTTGTAGAGTCCAGCTGCTGAATATCCGCCAGCTCCTTCTCTCGTCGACGCTCAAGGACCACGCACTCTGAACACTGCTCGCCCTCCGATACGACATCTTTGATTTCGGGGCCGCCACCAAACCGCTCCAGAAACGAGTGGAACTGCGACGCATCCATACGCATGAAGTGCCGTTTTGCAATGTCAATGCCCAAACGACCATGAGGGCAAGTATAGGCAAAATTCCGAATGCCTGCCGCACACACATTCGGGCAAGTTCGGAGCGTGTGAAGAAAGTCTCGAGGAACCAAGGAATCACCGGGAAGCAGCGAGGATGGCAGCGACTCTGCATACCCGTCGCACGGTTGGAGTTCATATACAAGGACATAGCCTTCCGAACCGAGGACGCGATCCGGGGAAATGGAGGAAACGGAGGAATCATCGCACTGAAACCACCCGTGTGGATACCGGTAGCTCATGGCAGTGTAGTGTCCTCCTCCAGTACCCCCATGGTGATTCACGACTCCAATCAGCTTGTAAGTTGCATGCAGGCCGTCATCCGCAGAGTCGGCAGGCGAAGACCGTCCGTACAGATACGGAGACATATCCAAGGACATTGAGAAGGCGACGGTATCTTTGATCTTCGAGGACGTAAATCCACGAAATTCAAAACGCTTGAGATGAATCATGAGAATGTTGGGGAGCGGGGCGAGCAATGAAAAACGCTTCAACGCCTTCTGCGGCGACTTGCATTTTTCACACTTGTACGCATTCTTGCCTTCCAGCGTGTCCATTGCGAAAAAGGAATCAAGGCACGACTGCAAAGTCACGGACGACGAAGATGAAAACGAAAACCAGGACTTCGACCGACCAGCTCCCGATGATGACGGAATGGAAAGAGAAATATCCAGGAAGTCGTCGACCGTGTGAGAAGCATGCTGGCAATTGCAACACGTTACGGATGACAAGAGCTTCCCTCCAAAGACATCTCGAACGATGCTCAGCTTGATGCGTTTCCGGTCACCCACCACAGCACGTCGAACATCAGAAGGGATGCACTCTGCATGGGCCGCGTAGCGCAAAAAGTCGGCGGCAGAAACTGGACGACAAATCTCCTCATCAATGTTATCGAGGAAACAACGAATCAGTTCCTGTGAATCCTGCTGCGAGTAACCTCGAAACGACGGATTGATTGCCTTGATCGCGTGAACCACGGCAGCTGGAGAGACGGTTCCCTTTCCAGAGCGCTGCATCTCTGCGCAGAAGCCAGCCCATGCCCACACAAGTCGAAACCGATTTTCATTCCTCGGCTCAATGGGCAGCACCGAGTTCTTGCTGCTGTCATTGTAGTGCTGCTTCGATCCGCTCTTTGCAATCCGCTCGTTGCCTTGATTGTGCATTCCCCCGGCACGGCCCGAGACATCGCTATCGAGCGACGAAAAATATGATGTGAATGCTCGGCAAGCCAAAAGCACCTGCAATGCAGAGTTCAAATAGCAAGTATTTCCAAGGTTAGGCAAGCCTCGGCAGGAAAGAGATGCCAGAGTGGGAAAGGTAAACGTAGTCAGGTCAAGAAGTGGAACTTCATCGTGGATATCCCTCTCGCCGTCGCCGTTGTCGCTATCGCCGTCGCCGTTGCCGCCATTGTCGCTCGTGCGATGAGCATCGTCATCATGACTATGACGCTGGTGATTGCCGTGATGTCGGTGATTCTGATGAGGTCCTTGGTCATGAGGAGTTGGAGATGGAGACTCTGGCAGCACGATATGTGGCCATAGCGACTTCCAGAGGTTTGCGGCAACCACGCTGTCCAGTTGAGACAGGATGGACTCGATGGGCGGCTCATCATCGCACGCAAAGCACCAAGTTTCCGGAGACGATACTCTGACAACTACTGGATGCTTGGTCTTCTCACTATGATGAAGCGCGTGCCTCTGAACCGATCGCGAGCATCCAACATGCAGACACGAAACGCACATCCACAAATCATCGAACGACGACGTACACGAAGACCCCGCAGCACATGTCGTTTGGTGAGACTGGATATTCCGGACGCATGTTGACTCGGACTTCAACAGCTCAGAAAAACGAGTCAGAACCGCGGGCGATGCGTGAGGACAACTCATGAACTGGCTTCGAATGACGCTGGTTCTTCGGCTGTCAGTTGGATTTGTTGAATTGGTTTGTCCGTTTTTCTTTTTGGTTTTGTTTGTTTGGTGCGTGTAGTCTGCGGCTGCGACCGTGGGTGAAGGTTTTCTTAATGCGCTGAGCCTTCGTTACCCGTACGTAAAGCAGTCAAGCTGTTCGAATAATCGTCGTAATCGTTAAAATAATGGGGGCAAAAAAAACTTGTTAATTGAGCGTAATTTTGTACAAATGGGGAATTATCGTGGGGAACACAAAGTCGAAATGGAGCGAAAACGGGGCCGGGTATCGTGCGCGTGCTATTGTGCAATGTATTTTTCCCGCCCACTGCGGATGTGAGCAGTTGGACAGGAGAGCGTGGGCACGAGAGCCTGCGAGGGCGATGGCGAGGACGATGGCGAGGGCAAGCTACTTTGGGCCCTGGGCATTGAGACGGTCTAGGATCTGTCGCTTTCCCAAACCAATGACATTTCGCAAATTGCTCCCGACTCGCTTGCTTGCATGTACAGTGGTTGTTCTGGAGCGGGATTCTGTAACATGAAGGGAAGCGTCATTCACACCGGCCACCGCATGCTCGTCAACATGGCGATGAGACGCGCTCTGAAGCTGCTTCTCTCGCTCAACCGCTACCTTCAGTTGTTCCTCCGCCGACAGATGCTGCAGGGCGGAGACATTCCTTGCCGAAACCCCGGATGCGATGCTCCATCCTCGCTTCACAAGAGTTTCTTGCCACGCGGACGCCACAGAAGGCGCTGCTTCAAACTTGGAGTCAATGCAATCGTCAATCATAGCAGAAGCAGAAGCAGAAGCAGAAGCATAAGACGATGGTAATGGCGATGGTAATGGCGATGAAGGAGAAGCCGAACCAAGTCGTAGGCCACTTGAATCGCGGCTCCCGGCCGAGTCTCGGTGAGTCGTTATTGCTGATTTTGAATCCACGAAAGTCCGCGTTGGTAGAGACACGTGTTTCGGAGCCGTTGAAGTTTCAGGAGCACCCGCCGAAAGCAGCAAGGGCGCGGAAGCCCGGTGGGACGCCGAGCTTTTGTAGACCACGCCAATGCTGGCTTGCATCGAATCGACGTTGCTGGGACGGCAGAATGGCAGCAGGCGCGGATTTGATACACCCGACCCATGAGGTGCTGCAAGTTGTCGATTTCGTTTCCCTGTTCCTCTTCCTGTTGGTTCTGGATGCGGCTCGCTGCACAAGAATTCGTGCTCCAATGGTAGGCTGCCCAGTTCAGACGCAGCTGAATCAGCGGAAGGGGTCTGTTGGCCAGGAGACTGCGGAAGCGGGAGCGAAGGTCGTGCAGATGCACGCGCGCCGACCCGTGGTTTGTTCGAATCGACGGTTTCAAAACTTACTTTGCGGACTCCCCGGATCTCAGCCGCAGCTGAATCGAGACTTGGCCGCGCATCACGGTCTGCGGAAGCCCTCTTCAGCGACGGCGGTGGCACGGCGGAGGCGGCGCGAGGCTCATCACCTGAGGAGGACGGAGCCACTTCGACAACGCCAACGCTTGATTCACGACAAGTGTCGGCTGAAGCACTGGAGACCGTGTACTCCGAGAACCCGCCCGATCGTTCGAAGAGTGTCGAGGGGTTTCTTTCTGACGGCGAGATGTATCTCACACTTTCGGAACACGCACCAGCAGTTTCAGGCCTCGTAGAACGTTCGCTGCTGTCCACGTCATTCTGCACGAGGGATTCAGTAGACTCTCGAACGTCTTCAAAGAGGCCGGCGGCGGGTTGATGGAGAACCGTTTCGGACTGACTGCTGCCGTTCGAAGATGATCGAGTCGTGGAGGGTACCACGGAAACAGCACGGATCGATTCAACCACCGGCGATTCTGACCACCCTGGGCGGCTCCGCTCGGTGTCCAGTGCGACTCCTTTTGGGACTGCGTTTCCGTAGTGTGCACAGGACTCGTTCTCTGCCGCGGAAAAAGCCGCGGAAAATCGCTGGACTTCATTTTCCGCATTCGTCACGATTGGTTGATTTCTGTACTTCTCTGCAGCACGGTGACTCGCAGTCCCTGCAGAATGACGCTGTAAAGTTTCCATCATCGGATCCACCGAGACATAATCCTCCTCGAGAGCAGAACGGAGGTCAGAGTTTGCCGACATTTGCCGCTGTCGATTCTTGTTTCTGGAGCGCATCAACGCCGAGGTCCTGCGGTCTGCCATTGCATCTCCGGATTTTCGTGGAACCAGGAGCTCCTCCTCGACAGGCTGACCACCCTCCACTGGCCGAAAAGACGCTGCAGGCCCTGCGGATTCCAAGTCGTAGGGCCAGGTGCTGGCATCCCTGACACTAGAAACAGTGCTCTGAGGGGAGAGCTCAGCAGGGCTCTCGGAAGGAAACTGGCCTGGATAGGAGATGTTCGTGGAACAGCAGGTCCTCGGACCATGTGCATGTGCACTCAAGGACAACATTCCGGGCTCCGACGCAAGAACTCTATTGCCTTGCAGCCCAACTGGTGCATTTGAAGCATTTCCTACAAGGATTTGAGGTAGGTCCACAGCTTCAGTGTTCGGAATTGCGCCCTTTGGTTTCGTGAAGACAGCGGTCGAGGCTGTTCTGGGGGGACGACCGTGGTCAGACACGCCTTGGATAGCCCTGTCTTGCGATTTGACGTCGACGTCCTCCGCCTGCATTCCGATGTCGCTGCGAATGGGGCTGTAAAAGATTGGAGGGATCGCAATCTGGCTGCGAGAAGCATCCGTCGTTGATCCACTGGACCGTGCAGGCTTCGGAGCAATTCGTTTTCCAACTGGCGGCTCGGGCATGCTGCCCGACGAATGCTGGACCATTGGGCTCCCCTTCACGCTCTTGCTTGCGTTAATCAACGCAAATACATTTGAATTAATGGCAAAGGCTGTCTGACCGTCCTTTCGTGATGGATCTCGCCAATCCAGACAAACGGTGCGCGACATGAATGTCAGAACAACGAGGAATCCAAGCACAAAGAAGACGTACCAATAGCACGTCATGAAATCGTCGAAAGACGACCAACATTGGCACGAACCAAACGTTGCACTTGTGTCATATGTCACAAGCAAAGCTCTTCCAGTTCTTTTTTGTGCTTCGTCGACGATCACGTTCGGCTGCGGTACTGGCGGCGAATTCGATTGCAGATCAAGAGTGTTGGATCGCGAATCTAGGATTTGAACCACACCACACAATGCACAAGTAAAAATGACGAAAAACTGAAGTGCCAACTGAAACAGCACTCTGCGGCAGGAGCGGTGGTCTTCGAGCTTTACAGGCCCGTGCATATTCTCCCTCATTTTTCTCACTCCAAACACTACACGCGCACAAATTGACAAAACAAAAACGAAACGTCAATATACCAAAAAAAAGACAACAAACACAAAAAGACAAAAGACTTCTGCTACGCAAACAATCGTTATCAAGAAGCTGCATTTTTGCACTGAAAGATGCTGATGAAAGTGCAGCGTGAGCGTGGAAAGGAAATCGTTTGCGATTTTTGACACACCAGCCAGAAAAAGCAGGAAACGATTGATGATTGTGTGTTTTTGGACTGACCTGCACGGACAGCCGCAAGTCAGCTGCGATCAGTGATCAAACGGACAACCACGAAAGAGCATCTTCCTAGATCTGCGCATTACCAGAACAGCGTGCACAAGCAGACGATATGCTGACCACGGATCCGTCAGTCGTTCACCACTCACCAGTTCTCCCCTCCCCGAAAGCTCGATCTTTCTGGTTTGAACTTCTGAAGAACCAAGGCGTTTTCAGTCTGTCTCGGTCTGTTTTCTCCAGCCCACACCGGCCTCCTTCTCCGTTTCTCAACGCCATCCTTTCGAGCCATTTTCCCCTCCTCCTCCCGCCAACAGTAACGCATCTTCGCCTGTTCTCACTATCCTATGCAGCGTGCTTCTCCCAGTTCAAGACCGAGTTCGCGGGTAGCTGTCGGGACTCCTTTACCGGCGCCTGCATCGCCAAAGTCAAGACCCGGAACTGCAGCCGCTGGACATCGAAAGCAGCCGGCGACGAATCCGCAGTCGCCGTCGACGATGAAACCGTCCAACAGCCAAATACGCCCGAGCCACCCCGTTTCAAAGTTTGAAATGCTCTCTGCCAAGCTCGCGCAACACGATCCAAAGAGCAGGGCCTCGGCGGCCGCATCAGCGGCGGACTATGCGCGTCCATTGGGGCGGCGCGCAAGCATATCGAGTGTTGCATTGCGGAGACACTCTGCGAGGTCTCGTGGACTTGGCCCATGTCCTGTTTGCAGTATGGATGCGGCGCAGCCTGGGTGTGATCTTACATTCCGAATGATACTCGTCGAGCAGTACATGAGCAAATTTCACAGACCCGGCGCAGGCAAAGCGAACCGGCCGCACAGTTCATATGGGAGAGCACGATCTGCAACGAGTTCCGAGTTCAAATCGCTCACAAAAGAAGACTTGGTGGCATCCCTGATGGATGATATCCCGCAAGTTATTCTGGACA
This sequence comes from Andalucia godoyi, assembly GCA_009859145.1. Lineage (NCBI taxonomy): Eukaryota > Jakobea > Jakobida > Andaluciidae > Andalucia > Andalucia godoyi. The sequence continues at coordinate 22,815 of VRVR01000042.1, forward strand.
ATGACGAACTCTTGCGAGAGACAAGAACACCGTCGATGCTTGCCGATTGTCTGGATGACGACGACTTTCTCGAAAAGCGACTCGCTGTGTGTGATCTGTGCTTACTGCGGTACAACGACGCTTACATGTCGTACGTGTCATCCCCTTATGTCCTCGATATTTTGAAAACTGGCAAACGCAGATCGACGGTGGTCACTTCCAGCGTCATCATGGATGAAAACGTGCAACCGCAAGAAGGCGATCTCCAAGACACCCAGTCGTCCTTTTTCATTACTTCTGGTGGGATGGATCTATAGCCCATGCCACTGAGCCGTCGATGCAACAAAAGAAGCCGATGAGCATAGTGCTCGCTTCCCATCTTTTTCCTCCGTCCTCTTGTTCTTGCCCATTTCCCTCGCATCCCAGTCACATTCTTTTTCTCAATCTTTTTTTTACCGTCATACCCGTAATCATTAAAACTTTCCGACGTCGAGAACAGAACCTGGCAGGAACTCCACAATGTCTGGACTGGTATCTGAGGCAGCCTTGATCCAGACTGCCGATGCGCCACCAAGCACTCTCGCAGAGTCGCCGTCAACATGCAGAACAGATCCTTCATACATACCGAGCACCGGTCTTCCGCCATTGTCTTCCTGGAACTGCTGCAGCCTGGCCATGCGCGACTCTCCCATGTGTTTGCTTCCCTCGGGTTTGAAATCCACAAAGTGCGGGTTGATCTGAAGGTCCACCAGCTTCAGCGCGTCAAACGACGGTGGGTAAACTATAGGCATGTCGTTCGTCGTCCGGATACTTGCACCAGCAACATTCGTTCCCGCCGACGACCCTATGTACAGCATTTCTCCATTCAAGACGCGTTCTCGAATAACCTCGAATATTCGCGTCTGATACAGGGAATTCAGCAATCGGAAGGTGTTGCCACCACCAACAAAAACAGCAGGCGCAGCCTTCACAGCAGCAATCGGATCGGTGCAAGTGTGGATCGACGTGCATTCAATCCCCATCGAATCAAACGCCTTTCGAGCCTTCGACGCATAACTGTCGTAATCCGCTAGTGCAAATGGCACAAACAGCACAGACGACACTCCGTTTTCCCTGAAAAACCGCTGGATAACCGACGAACAGTACTCTAAATATCCGGATCCAAACACTGTGGACGTGGAAAGCAGCAGAACCTTTCGCATAATTTAAATTTACAAATACTGTCTCTTTTTTCCGCCCCTCCTCCTCCTTCTTCTCTGCTTGCTCAGCGGACCCATTGGACAAATGATGCTGTCCCTCGTTTCCCCAAGTCTCCAAAGCCCATCTGCATCCCCCCGAGTTCGAGAAACTGGAAGCATCAAGCCGTGCAGTCTCAATCAACTTTTTTTAAGAGATGCTGCTGCTCTCGTGCGAAGGCGTTCCTGTCCCGTCTTTTTGGCTTTGAATGTTTTCCTCAGCAGAATCCGTTCTTCTTCGTCTCCTTCTTTGGCTCCGTCTTCTCAATCAGTAAGTTCTTATATTTTTTGTTAGCAGGCTAGGACATCGCAGAAGGCATGTTTTGCAGTGTCCGTGAATGCCATGGATCGACGGCTGCAGAGCTAGTTGCATATTCAACGTTTACAGGCAAATCGGACAAAAACATCCTTGTCGCTCGGAGGAATGCATTGGATGTGTATAGAATAACATCCTCTCCTGTGTTTTTCCACGACTCGAATCATGGAGAGCATAGCAAAGAACATGACCAAGGTCAAGGTCAAGGTCAAGGTCAAGGTCAAGGTCAAGGTCGGCACCAAGAAGATCAAAGAGAGCGAGGAAAAGAGACGATGGAGCTTGTAAAATCGTTTGCGTTGAATGGAGTGCCATCGTCAATGCTGGCCTTTCGTTCTCCGGGCCGCTCGACGGACTATCTGATGTTGTCATTTCTGAATGCAAAGGTGTCTGTTGTGGAGTACGACCAGTCGTCACAAGACATCAAAACTGTGTCATTGCACTTCCTCGAGGAGCCGTGGATGGTGAACTCGAAAGCAACGTTTGCATCCACACCCGTCTTTCGCGCGGATCCGGATGGCCGCTGCGCTTGTTTCTTGGCATACGACTCCAAAATGGTAATCCTTCCGTTTGATGGCTCGTCGCTTCAAGATTTGAGGATGATTGGGAAGCGGAGACGGTTGCGCTCGGATGTTGACGACCTTGATCTTCCGGTGCGTAGAAATCTCGTAATTGACTTGGACTCCGACTTTGGCATCCGAAATGTCAAGGACTACGTGTTTTTGGATGGATACCTGGACCCAACGCTGCTCATCCTCCACGAGCCAAATCCGACTTGGACAGGCAGATTGGCCGTGCGCAGGGATACGTGCGTCATTTCTGCACTTACTTTGCGTTTGGACTCCGCGGAAAAACCTGCGATCGCTACCTGGTTCAAGCCGAACTTGCCACATGACTGCACGTTTGTGCTTTCAGTGCCCACGCCGCAGTCTGGCGTCGTTGTCTGCGGCCCAAACTCCATGTTTTATGCAAATCAAACATCTCTCAGCGGCTTCTCGCTCAATGACTATGCGATCGCGGATTGGCCGGAGTCAATCCAGCTGGTTCCTGTGAACAAGACATGCTCGTTTGCTGGCGCCACGTTCTTGCTCATTGATCAGACAACTGTATTGGTCTCCCTTCCCGACGGCCAGTACCATCTGGCGTCGCTTGTTTTCGAGGGTCGGTCTGTCCGGCAGATCCGTATTTCTCAGCTGGGAACAGCGTCCGTTGCTTCCTCCATGGTACTAGCGCACGAGAATCACTTGTTTATTGGCTCTCGAATGAGTGATTCGCTATTGCTCAAGTTCGAAAAACAACTGGTATCTGCCAAGGATGAAAAGGCGGAAGACGCGACTGCTGCGGAAACGGAGGATCTCCCAAAACCTGCAGATGCCGACGAAAAGAATGGACACCAAGATGCGGAGGGCGCCGAGAACCCCGCGGATATCGCAGAAGAGGATGCAAAAAGTACAGTGGACGAATCGACAAAGAAGGCTCCGGAAAAGGGCCCGAATGATCCCATGGAAGTTTTTTCTTTTCCTCCGCATAGAGATGCGCCGTACAAGTTTGAGCTTGTCGACATCATCGGAAATCCCGGACCAATCATTGATTTGGCGAACGGATTTATCGGAGAAGTCAATGCCAAGCAGACGGCGCTTGCAACAATTCGCAGTTCAGGACAGACGAGCTCCGTTGGATTGCTGCAGCGTGCAGTGGTTCCCAATTTGCGACTGACGATTGAGGGAGACTATTTGAATTCGTGGTCAATTCGCACATCGGGATCAGGACCCAATCACAGTTTTATTGTGTGCAGAAAACTGGACGGTCTTTCCGTTTTCCAGACAGCCACAGACGTGCACGAGGTGGATCACAAGTTGTTCCACTTCGATGTGGACTCTCCAACCGTGTACATTTCCAATGTTGGCAAGCTGGATGATTTCATTGTGCAAGTGTGTGAAAAGTCTTTGGTAGTACTTCGAGGCGCTCGAGCCGTGGAGCGGGCTGTCTTCCCTGGTAACGAGCAAGCGTACAGTGCGACTATGCTGCAGTCGACGCTATTTGTGCTGACAAAACGCGGAAATGTTCTCATATACATTTTTGAGAACAATCGCTTTCGCATGCAGCAGCATCCCTTCATCCCTGTTGGGGCGAAGCGAGGACAGGTCACGTCGATTTCACCGCTGTTGGTGGACAGAGTCTCGAAAGAACTTCGATCTGGAGAAGACATTCCAGACGACGACCTGGCTTCGACTGCAACGAAGAAGAAGGTTTTAAAGCTTGGGCAAAAGGACTTCAGAACCGTCAGTCTTGAAGTAGAACTGTTTGGAATGCCCTTGGAGGAGCTTCGACTGATTGAACAACAGAAAAAGGCTGCTGCTGCGGCGGCGGCAGCGGCTGCTGAAGCTTTCGCGCATGCGATGGATTTGGATGCTGATTCGAGCAACAAGGACCAAGAAGCCAGGGTGGATGGCAGGGAAGCATTTTTGCTGCTGTTTGTGTCGTTTTCCTCGGGTCTGATGTGCATCTACCGCGTGTCGGATGGTGCAGAAGTGTGGTCTTCTGCGCACCTCCTCTCCGGCCAGCATACTCTTCGCGACATGAAGAATTCATTGGCTGAGTTCCCTGCTGCGGACTCGGATATTGAATTCAAGGTTCCAGAAACTCCGAATTTGCGGATACCCAACATCGACGGTCCTGCAGAATCGTCATTGCTCGATGCGGGGCCGTCCGAATCGGATGGAATGCGTGCTTCCGGTGACGAGGTGGTGCTGAGTTTTGTAGAGTCGATGTGCGTTCGGTTTGTAGATGAACGGCTGTTATTCTTAGTTTCCCTGTCAACCAACGAAGTGTTTGCATACGTGTCCTTCTTTTTTGCAAAGCCTGGCGACAACTCGGGTACTCGATACTCGGGTCTGTCATTTTCGAGAATTGCGCTTCCGGTGACCCATCGAGATTTCAGCATCGGTGAAATGTCGATTGGCATTCCGTTTGTGCGCACTGTGACGCCTTCCGACACCCAGAGCATCTTTCAAATTCAAGCGACCACTGAAGATATGGGAAGCCTGTCGATGGCAGCGGCACGATCCTATATTCCGCGGTTTGTTCCATTTGACAATTTGCCGGAAAATCAGTTTGGCGCGATCTGGACGGGATTGCGGCCGTTGTTCTTTTTTGCAAATCCGAAGTCCATTGTACGGTGCCATCCCCTAGCATTTGGTCTTTTCGAATCCCCCTCGTCCACAATCATGCCGATTTCGTCGCTACGATTGTTTTCCTCTACATCTCTCAATGCGATTCGAAGCTTCTGCCAGTTTTCGAATTACCACATTTGTCACCATGGATTCACGGTCGTTGACCAGCGAGGACGCCTGCGAGTCTGTGAACTTTCGCAGCACTTTGACTACTCGAGTTTTGACTGGCCGTTCCGGTCGGTTCCCCTCCATGGCTGGTCTCCAACCACAATCTTGTATCATGCCCGATCGCATACGTTTGCTGTTGGTGTGTACAAGCCAGTGCCGCGTCCGAGACCGTCCGACGAGCTTACGCTGTTTGATGAGGGAAATCGCTATAATCCAGCCATTCCGATTATCAATGTCACAGATCCTTCGCTCCGTCTGCCGAATTTGTGGAACCACAAGTTCGAGCTTCGTTTGTACTCTGCCAGTGACTGGAGCTTTCTTGATCGTTTCGAGATTGCCAATTTCCATCAACTGTTGACCACGAACGTTGTTCATCTTGCTGGTCAAAATCAAGATGGGAAGCTTGATACCAATGTTCTTGTCGAATGCCTGGCACTTGGCGCAGCCAATTTTGATGGAGAGGATATCCACACAAAGGGCCGCCTGACCTTGCTTCGTGTTGTCGAATCTCGGTCCGTCCGCACTCAGGATGCGGAAGCAGAAGACACGAAGCGCGGAAGACATCGCTTTCTCCATCTTCTGACGGATGACATCACGTATGGTCCGGTTACTGCGCTGGATTCCATGGATGGCATGCTGTTGTTGACGGCCGGTCGAAAGCTGTACCTTTACGAGTACAACTGGGTGGAAAGACGTCTCGACATCGATGCCTTTCTGGACATTGACTATTTCACAACCGGGATGTCCAAGATTCGACAATATGTGCTGCTCGGCGACGTGCAGCGCGGATTTCTTGTTGTGCGATGGAGACCGCAAGGGCGGGTTTTCAAGGCTCTCTGCCATGATCCGATCTCAAACAATGGCCGCTCTTCTGCAGTGGAGTACTTGATCGACGACCAGGTGATGTACATGACATGCGCAGACGAAGAGCACAACGTTCTGTCATTCACGTTCACCCAAACCAACGTGCTCGAAAAGGAGTCTGAGCGTGGATTGCCTGCAACGCTCGTTTCCGGTATCCATGTAGGCCAGCGGATCAATCGCATGCTTCGTTTTGCATGCAAGCGCGTGAAAGGCGGGGCATATCCCGTATCGGCGAATCCACCCTTTCGAATGGGAATTCTGGGTGGATGTGCGTCGGGTGCATTGATCCAGATTGCACCCATTCCCGAGACGACGTATCGACGCCTTGTGTCGCTAAGTACGTTTATGCAGACTGGGGTCCCACAGGTTGCCGGTCTCCATCCTCGAGAATTCCGATCCGTTCACTCCAGCTCGATGGACAGAAAGGGAATGGTCAAGCGCGGCTGCTTGGACATGGATCTTGTGTACCGGTTCCTCTCTCTCGATGCGCATCATCAACGCGATTTGGCTCGCCGAATTGGCGCGTCTGTCGAGTCTATCCGCGAGGGTATTGCAGAGATTGAAGTCCAGACCGGTGTATTGCAATAGCTGCCATAGTCGCCCCCCGATCTATCCGTTTACTCTTATATTAAATTAAAAAAATGAGGTTTCACTACGCTGCATTTTATTATTATTATTATTATTATTAGTTCGCCTGTCATACCCTGTAGTTCGAGACACATGATTCACGAAGGACTTGCCACGCCTACATTATACACTGAGTATGCATATCTACGAATAGACATGCATATTCAATCTTGCATCCCGTTGTCAGGAAGGGGATAGGGCCCCAACACGCCTCACGGCGCTCTTCAGATAAATGTTCCGCGCTCCGTTCCCAATCTCGATCAATCTGCGAGCTGCACGCGGGACATGCAAACACTTTTCTTCCGCCGCTCGCGATACTCGGTCGCCTTATGGCACAAACGTTGCAAAAAGTGGACCCAAAAAAAACCAAACCAACGAATGATAGAATAGATGGCTACGGATGCTGCGTTAAAGAGTGTCGAAAATGCGGAGCCTGTGTCACAGGCTGAATTTTGGCCGAGCGTGCGTAAGCATGAATCCCTGTGAAACAAACGTGCTAGTGTCGGCCAGTGTCGACCGTGTCTGTTTATGCACACTTCTTCCGTATGCATGACAATGACGAGTCATTATTCAGCGGTATTTTGTTTTCTGCTAACCCTGACCTATAAAAGACGGAGGAGGGTTTATTGGGGTTTTTTCAAAAGCTGCACCTCTTGTTTTCGCTTAGACTGCTCTTTCCTTTCTTCTTCTTCTTCTTCTTCTCTTTTTCTTCTCTTTTTCTTCTCTTTTTCTTCTTCTCTTTTTCTTAATCGAATAGAAGGAAACCCGGTTTTACACACTGCCCACTTGAACAATCGAGGGGGCGGCGCCAGAAAACCGGCAGACACAGGACACTTTAGGAAACCAGCCGGATTTTTTTGAAAGGATGAACTGGTGCCGAAAGGTGTCCAACAACAAACTACAAACTCTCTTTTTATTAATTATATTTATTTAATTTATTCCATTTTTTTTAAAGAAAGGAACACACAAATACAAGAAGCAGAATTGCGTACGATAGAAAATCGCAGTCATTGAAGGAGGCTAAGAAGGCCCGGAAAGATGTCGCATGGACCAAGACTGAGTGGCACAAGAGTGCACACGACGGCAGCTGTGCTGACTGTACCGCCCGCGATTGCTGCGCAGATGGATGCCGTTCGCCGAACGCACGATCGGCACTATCCGCGATGGATGCCGCACATCACTCTGATGTATCCGTTTGTCCCGCTTGCCGAGTTTGCCGAGGCCGAGCGGGCGATGCGCTGTGCCCTTGACGCAGAGTCGTCGGGTGGTGGCCTTCGCCCGTTCCAAATGGCGATCGCACCGCCCTTTGGGATGTTCCACCACCACAACAATGCCTCCACGACGGTCTGGCTGCCTCCGCGAACCAGCATCCCGGGGATCATGCACACTCTTTACGCCGCACTAGCCGCTGCATTTCTCCCTGCAGACACCCAGCCGGCGGTGTTCACGCCGCACTTGACGCTTGGGCAGTGGCGCAGCAGACACGAAGCCGAGGCTGCACTCAGCAGCCTTCGCCATGCTCTCGGCTTCCCACCAGACTCCTTGCTCTCGAATAATAACAACAACAACAACAGCCATCCTCGGTGGTTTGAAGTAACCGGAGTGGACATGATCGCGCGAGACGGGCCCAACGACCCATTCAAACTCATTCAACACGTCCCATTCTGCTCCACATCCTCCGCTCACCAAGGCGTCCACATCAGCGGGCCTCAGGAGCTCGGCTGTTCGGCAGCTCGACAATGAACCGAGTATCTTGGAACGGACTCAGCAGCAAGTCCCGCAGTGTCCCCGACTGTAATGCAAGCGACACGGGAACCAAAAACAACCGCCCGTCCGACGACCTCAGCCGCATGTACCGGTAGTCAGGCGTCTCCACCGCACTCCCACTCCCACTCCCACTCCCACTCCCACTCGCACTGGAATTCATAGTCTCGTATACAGACAGATAGATGTACAGATGTGCATGTATTGGAAATATATATGGCCTTCGAACCCACAACGTCTGGAGGACAGCCGCGAACATCATCGGACAGCATGGCTGAGTTGACAGCCGTCGACATTGATGCTGAATGAAAGTCGATGGATGGCGGGAAACATGCACGTTTGCGATTGCACGTTAACGAGGGAAAATCCGCCTCTTATTATAATTTTATTATATTAATATTATTTTATTATTATTTTTTGCGCGAAGTTCGTGTCTCCGCGTTCTTTTTCATTTTGGTTTTTGATTTGCTTTTGTTATTTGATTATTGATTTTTGGTTTTGTCTTCGTTCGCTCTTAGAGGTGGACGAGGATCGGCAGACTGGATTAGGAAGGACATGCGGTCAGTGAACTTGTATAATGCCTCGCAGTGTTCAGAGTACCCATGTGGGTCACTGTATGATTTTGTGACAGACAGGCTGAAGCACGGCGGTCTTGCCCTCGATGCACAGCTGCCAGACTCCGAGTTCTTCCACCGCGGATACGACGGTCACCGGTTTTTGAATGGGTCTCATGACGGCACGGCGCTGCTGGGCATGGAGTCGGCTGCGGCTGCGGCGGAGGAAGAGGCGCACGCGTGGACAAAGAGAGGCGAGGACTGGGCTGCGTGTCTATTGGACGTCCTTACCCAGCTGGCGGACTACGAACGGTTGCTGGAGGTGAATGAGCGCGAAAAGAGGAAGCTCAGGTCGAACGCAAGCGCCGAACATGCACCATCATCGTTGCCGTCACCGCCGTCACCGCCACCGCCACCGCTGCATGGAAATCCTATTGCGGTGCTGCTGGACTGTGTGGAGGAAGGGTGTACGGTGGGAAGGCCTGCGTTTTTGTGCTCTTATTTTGCTTTTGCGAGTTGCATGTCAAAGGCAGTGGAGGTTGTGGCGCTGCGGGAGTCGTATGCATCGATGTCGGCGAAGAAAAGACAGGCAAAGAAGATCAGCGAGAAACAAAAGGAGTTCGCGAACCCAAAGTACAAGTTCTCGCTCTCCATGCTTGCGTCGCTGGGATGGACCCTGTTGGTCCAAGGGAGGACGCGAAGCGCAGTCAAGGTCGGACTTTCGCTGCTTTCGGTGCTTCCCCCGGGCCGCGTCGACCCGAATTTTTATGATGCGGTCATGATGATTGGAGCGTGCGAGGAGTTCACGTTTTATTCGGGAAGAGTGCTCTTCCAGACTCTGGAGTATCCAGAGGAGGCGCTGGTCAGTTTGGCACAGTGTGTGCATGGCTGGGGCCGGGTCATCCTCTTGAACCTCATTGCGCAGATCGAGCCGCTGTCAAAGGCCACGAGGGCCTGGATGCTTGCAGAAGGCTTCGTCAATGCGCTCAGCGTCCACTTTGCTGCGTACTCTGTTTGTGTCGCTGCAGATCCGCTCCAGCTCCTGGAAGATGCAATGCACAAAGCAGACAAGAAGAAGCGGCCGGCATCGGAGTTTGTTCAGATGGATGTGCTGCTCGGCATCGCACAGATTCTTGTGGCTCTTTCCCAGTCGGCGGGGAGACCTGAAGGAACGTATGGCTGGGACAAGCTCAACAAGGTCCAGTCGGTTGCCGGCAAGATGCCAGAGCATGCAGAGGAAGATGCCCTCAGCACAGCCGACCGTGCTCGTCAGAAGAACGCCGGGTCTTCTGCTGCTGCCAGCTCGTCGACAGACACGTTGATTTCCGGACTGACTCTAGTAAGCGACCCGAAGCAACAGCAACAGAAGGAGGAGGGGGCGGAGGAGGAGGAGGAGGAGGAGGAGGAGAATGCAGATCCGCAAGATGAAGAAGATGATGAGGAGAATGTCGAAGAGTATTCGTATGCGGATGCTTTGGCATATGCGTTCTTGGCTTGTGTGGAGCATGTCGTGACTGTTGATCAGAGAGCACAGGTGGTTGTCCCGGAAGGAGGCATCGATGTGGACCTGGAATTGCAGAAGAGAGAACCCTCCACGTCTCGAGAACAATGGCTTGCAATGGCAGCGCATGTGTGCCGGTCGCAAATTGTTCATCAAAACTCGGCTCCTTCTGCCGTATGACCAAGCAAGAGGAGCTTCAGTGTTTATTTATTTATTTTTCGGGAAGTCCAGCACATGGCTCGGTATACCACGCCCCGCCCAGGCCTTCTTTACTTGCAAGCGCGGGGGGAAACAGCAAGACAAGCGGCGTCATGCAGCCGACAGTAGAAGAAGAAGTGCGTCTCTCCTTCTTTTGATTCTTCTGGTCGCAAAACAACAGGGGAGGGAGTCAAGACGCGTGGATTAGAAAAAGAAAAAAGAGCATCAAAAAAAAAAAAAAAGTAACAACATTTGTAGTTCAATACGCACATGATCGTCCTTGTAAAATCGTGAAAAGGGAGAAAAAACCAGAGAGGAGAAAACGGAAAAGCATTGATTTCACAGAAGATCAGTTCGTTGGCGGGGAAGCGGCTCCAAACATGCGTTGATCAAGCCACGCGAAGCCGTCTAGTTCGTCGCTCTGCGTAGATTTGAGTCTCTGCTTCTCCTTTAGTTCGCGCTTTTCGTCAAAGCAAGGGCAAAGGCGAGCTGTTTTGGGATGTGTTGCATCGCACGTGAATGGATATGACTGCGGGGCTTGGTTGATCAGGCAGGCCTTTGTGTCTGGTTCAAACGCAGGCTGATCGGGACCCATGGATCCATCACAATCGTCTTTTCTGCATTTGAACATCGCTTTCATTTCGTCGCACTTGTTGATTAGCGGCGCAAACAACGGTTCACAGACCAAGTCCTTCGCAGCGCACACAGCCGTGCATGACTGTCCGGTCTGACCAGCAGCGGCTTCCAAGAATTCCTTCGAACGACCAGATATATCCGACTTGAGACCTTCGACCTGGTCCGCGGACATGAACTTGAGCTTGGAAGAGTCTTTGGTCACAAGCGGCGAGTATGATGCGACCGCAACGACATATGTCCGATCATCCGGAGCCCAGAAAAGACTGACACCTGCGTAAGAATTTGACGGGGGACTGGCCTGGTTCACGCGAAACACAGATGCGATGGTCTTCCAAATCATGTCCGTTTTCGTTGTCGCAGTATACGGTACCAACTTGAACGTGGAAGGCGCCGTGGACTGCGACGACGGAGCAGCTGGCGCAGGCTCGCTCTTCTTTGAGCCTTTTGATTTTCCCTTGGCAGGCGCAGTCGCCGGGCTCCATGAAATCAAATTCTTGAGCATTGTCTCAAAAGCATCCGCATCCGCAGCAGTGCTCAGCTGATTCTCGGGAATTTCGAAGTACTCGTTCTCGGCAATGGAGTCCGTCGTTCGGGACACTTCGGGATACAGAACATGTGCATTTCTGAGATATCCACGCCAGTTCTTCTTTGGCCAGTCATCCAACAGCGACGGAAGCGAGTCCTTGCGAATGAGCACGGCCCGAAGGTCCAGTGAATCCGAACGCAGCACACGAGCCCTGTGCAGCCCCTTCTGGAGACCATTCACAAGCGACACGCCGAACAAGTCCTTTTCGTTTCGCACTCCATCTTTGTTTTTCCCCACTGGTGCAAGATATTTCTCACACTGCGCTGCAAACAACAGGGCATCTGGAGCGAGCTCGACTCCTTCTTCCACAAACAAGATGGACGAAGAGGAAGAATCGTCGCCAAACTGCGCAGGAGCATTTCGAAACGCAGCGCGAACAACCATTGCCTCGAGAACATTCGCCGGTTTTGCACTCACTGGCTTCTGCTCGGAGTCCGTGACTTGGACCTGAATCGTCAGGATCTCTGGGAATAACTCTGCAAAGTCCGCGGTAGCTTGTGCTTTCTTATCCTTCTTCTGGTCGGGATGCAGCGTGTAGATGCGGATCATCTCAGGGTTGTAAAAAGGGCTTTTTTCAAGCGCGGCGACTGTTTTTCCTACCAGCTCTGCACTTGACGAAAGTGCCAGAATAGCAATCGGAATCAAACTCGGATGCACCGCAAGCGAGTCTGCAAATCCGCCAAGCTGATCATTTGGAATCAGAAATTGTGCGTTCTCCAAATCCTTCGGTCCCTTTTGCACGACACCCGAGTCTTGTCCATTTTGCTTTTCCTTGACGGGAATCTTTGGCTTTTTGACTGGGCTAACAACGTCACCAGTCGGTTCCTGCCTGTCCGAGTCCTCCATTCCACCGGTCACCTCTGTCTCCGCTCTTCTTGTCTCACTACCACCGTCGCTACCAGCGACATCGTCATCATCACCGCTTCGAACGGGCTTCCTCAACGGAGGCTTTTGTGGATTATACCTCGTTTTTGGCTGCCCGTGTGCTGATGAACTGCTGTCAGATACCTCATCACCTTCTAGGCCGGGAACATGCAGCTGGCGAGAACTTCGCAAGGCAAACACCACCACCAAGAGCACCACCGCAATCAGCGAATACGAAAGGAACGGATTGCGACGCCAAATGGACCGCATCGTTGACAAGAGCCGCTTGGGCTGCTCTTCCATTTCCGTAAATTTGCAACGTCACAAATTCAAGAATTTCACGTGCTTATTCTTCTTCTGTGATTACGGCACAGGCAGCGAGGATCTTGTGTGTTGGCCAAATGTCCAACGCAAGAGACACGGTAGACCGTTTTGTGTATGAGCATCAAACAACATCATATCGGAAAAGGTTTCTTATGCCGCCGCCCCTATGGAGACGCGAGGTTCCTACCGTAGTCCAGCCCAGAATTTCTTTTTCACTCTTTCATCCTTCTGTGTTTTTTCATCATCGAACTCTCAAGCAGCACCTTTCATCAGAGACAAAACATCGCATGGCTCCAAAGAGGGATCTTCCCAGCCAACTCACATCGGCCATGCTCGAAGATGCCGAGGCCCAAGAAACCTGCTGATTCCCCCGTCTCGTCGGAGGCGGAGAGCAACAAGAAGAAGCGATAACCCTTTTGATGCAGATCGAGGAGTTGGTGATCGCCCCCCAAATAAAATAAAAAAACAGGTGGCTTTGGATCTGTCTTCGGTGACAGCTTACCCGATGATGGTGATCAATAGTGATTCATGTTTTTTTGGCGAGCATCCGATTCCACAACGAAGGACGAAAAGTTAGAGCTCACAAGGACAACGACAAGACAGCGCAAAGATCAGAGACGACGGAGTGGAGCATGTCTCGGGCGTCCATAGCTTGCATCCGCCTGCGTTCGTCCAGCCGAATGCGCTCTTCCAGTGTCCAAGCAAGGATGATCTGTTTGCTGTCCAGAGCAACTTGGCGCCTTTCGGCTTCCAGATGTTTTTCAAAAGCAGCGTGAAGTTCCAACTCGGCTTTCCTGGACGCGGCTTGCGCTCGCTGCGCATCTGCTCGCAACTTTTCGACGCGGGCTTCCCGTATCTCCAGCTCTTGTTTAAGAGCTTCCATTTCCTTGGCGAACTGCAGCCAGTCCATTCTCTTGGGCTTCCGTGCAAAACAATAATGAAATTGCTTTTATAACTTATCAACTATATATCATTATTTCACAATAAAAACGAAAGACAAGGACTGCAAAAGAACTGAAAAAGCGGCTGTTCGGCGATGGAAAGGAATGGCAGAACAAACAGGCGAAGCTTACGAGACTCGGAGACACGACTTTTTGCGAAAACAAAAAGAAATTTGGCCTTCTAGCACTTGGTATACGGTACGACAGGCAACAGCCTCTGAAAAGGGGCTGCGCTTCTCGTTTTTTACTCGCTGGCCGCTGCAATGGTCATTATCACCGGCATTGTACAATGATCGAGATGGAAGGGGACAGCAGACAGCAGCGATTATGAACGATGGTGATGGTGATGGTGGTGGTGTTGTTGTTGCTGCTGCTGCTGCTGATGGTGAAGCAGAGCGGCGCCGCATGAAGCCAGATTCTCGACACGTCTGATGTTTTCGAGATACTTGTTGATCGGATGCGCTGGGATCGCGACAGCGGTCTTTTCTCGAGAGCGAGTGCCTGCCTGGACCGAGACGACGTGCTTGGGTTTCTTGCTGCGAACAAGGAACTTTGGGCTTGAGGACACGCCGACTACGGACTCAACGGCCGTTTCCGCATCGACCATCAAGAACGTCAGGCGCAGTGAGAACGGCGATGGGTTGTCCTTGCATGCAAACGAATGCTTCTGTATGCTGAACGGTCCGATAGTGCACTGAAACGTAAATGGCTGATCGCGCGAAACCACCGGAGCCATCAAGGACGAAAACTCTCCTTCTCTCTGTTCGACTCCTTCCTTGCGGAAGCAGTCGCGAACGACAGAGCCGCTTCGATCCAGCAGCTCCACCTTTGCAAAGAACCGCAGTCGTGGCTTGCCATCCACACTGTTAACCGCAAGTGCCTGTTCCCCGAATATACCCGATGGCGACGAAGTGGCATCGATTCGAATTAGAAGTGTATAGACGGTCGTCTTGTACCATTCTGCATCACCCGGGTCCACAATCACATCGCTCAGAACATCCAGTATGGGTGGCGTCCATGCTCGGTAACATGTGCGTCCGGTTTTTGTAAAAACGCCAAACACGGTCCGCGGCTCCGACGACGGGCACGGATGAGTCCAGTTGCATGACTGCTCGTCTGCGTTCATCCGTGCACCGCCGCCGGCCACCGTCGGAACCGCAGGAGAGCGTCGAGAAGGTTCGCCCTGCTTTGCAATCACGGACCTGCTGGTCGCCAAACTCGCCATCATCGGCTGCGCGAAATGCACCATCGAATTCTCCATGGAAAACGGCGGTGACAGTGAAAACACCGAAGTGGAGGGCGACGACGACGAAACTCGCTGCATCTCTCCTCCGGCAGGGCCCAAAGAATGCAAGCGAATATTAGAATTGTGTGTGTACGTTGGACCACAAGAAGACGACGACGAAGAGGTTGACGATGATGATGATGATGATGATGATGATGTGGAGGAGGAGGAAGAGGAGGAAGAAGCTGTGGCCATCGATGATGAGCAGGAATACTGGCTAGAGGAGGAAAGCGAAGAGGAGGATGGGATGTGCGGGGTCAAATGGTCAGTGGAGATCATAAACCCCGTTGGCGGAACCATTGGCGGCGGGCAGCCCATAATGCCCATCATGTGAGCGTACGGAGCTTGGTTCAACAACTGGGCATTCAAACCCGCGTACTCGCTGGGATTCCCGAGCATGAGTCCTAGACTCGCGGACATTCCATTGTCAAAATGCAGCGGAGGAAGTAGCCCGCCGAGATGCTGCAACGCACGAGCGTAAAATTCAAACGACTGGTCTTGCATGGCGTCCAATCTATCTTTTCGGGGGCCAAGAGCTTTCAAGAGTGAACCCGCGCAAAAACACAAAAACAAAAACAAAAACAAAAACAAAAACAAAAACAAAAACAAAACCTACTCAGGAGCTTTTCAAAATATTATGCAAGATTCTCGGGGGGGGGGGGGGGGAAGCGCGTGAGAAGGACAGAAGAAGATGGCGATGATGATGAAAACGGGGCAGAAGCGAAAGCGAGGACTTGGCTGTGGGCGCGCTGTGCTGTGCTTTTTAGCGTCTCTTATTCTCCTCCCCGTTTTCAAGAGCGCATGCAGGTTGAAACAACGAACATGCAGTTGACGTTCGGCGTTCCGGTGGCAAATCATGCCCAGTCGCCGTCCCCCCCTCACCAAAAGGGAAAAGGCAAACAAGAAAATGTGGTGAAACATCACCACGGACGAAAAGGATTTTATAGCGGCAAACGCACTCCAGAATGAAATGGACTTCCCTTATGAAGAAGTTTCGCGGGGAAATGCTTGTCCAAATGTAATGTAAAACAGCGATGGTTCCGAGCAGACGGCCGCTACCGTCTTGCTGGGACTCGTCACTGCGCTGTCAAACCCGCCATCGCAATTCCTCTTTAAAGACAAGTAGACGTCCGTGCAGAACACGGAGCCCGGGTGCTGTTGAGACATTGCGGTCCCGGAAAACGAGTCTGCCTGGACACGCGAGGCGGGGGCCACCTCACGGAGAAGAAAGGCGACCCTTCATGTTTTTTGATTTTGGAACCCTCGTCGGAGCACGCGAAGCCGACAAGACCGACGGAGGGATGACCAAAGGAAAAAAAAAAAAGAGAGAAAGCGGCGGGCGGGTTTCTCGTCGATTTTCGAACAAGGGCAACAAGAAGAGGAAGAGGAAGAAGAAGAAAACGAGGAAAACCTCGAGCTTTTCAGCCCAGTGACCGCCCAACGAATTGTGTAGTGTGAACAAACCGAATTTCACGCACCCAAAGGAGGAAAGCAGCCACCAAAGCATCTGAAGGCCGATGCATCGAATGCCTTGACGCCCTGCTTGTGCCCGCATCTGCGTCTCGTTTGGGCAAGGACCAGGGGAGGTCTTTGCCGTCTGCAGTGAGCTGGAAACTTTTGCAACGCTGTAAAATATAAATATATAGATGTAAAATCATTTTTAAAATGGCGTCCAACGAAGGTACGTTTCATAGCATGAAAAGCTTATGAGTGCATGGTCGATCAAAAAGAGATCGAGGAGACAGTTTCTTTCCAGCAATAAAAAGAGATTCAAATTTAAACAAGGGCTGTTATTTCGCAGTTTGATTTATTTATGCTTCATTGATTTTAAAACAGTGTAAAGGAACAAACGGTTGACAGCTTTGTGTGTCAACGTTGAACATCAAACAGTACGATTGTCTTGCAGTAGTCAAGTCCAGTATTTCTTCATTCTTTACTTTTTTCATCATTCTATTCTTTTCTGTATGGTTGTGTTTTCTATCATCGAGCCCTCAAGCAGCATCGCATTAGAGACAAAACATCCCATGGCTCCAAAGAGGGATCTTCCCAACAAACCCCCACCGGCCATGCCCGAAGATAGCAGGAACCAAGAAACTCGTCGGAGGCGGGGAGCAGCAAGAAGCAGCGATGGCCCTTTGATGCAGAGCAATCTGCACTGTTGCGTGAGGATCAAGGAAGAAAACTTTAGAGAGGGAAAAAAAAAAGAGAAAGTGAGTGAGAAAAAAAGGAAGCGACACGAACAGGATTCGAACCTGCGCGGGAAATCCCAATTGATATACTCGGACAATTCAGTCGTTCGAGTCAAACGCCTTAACCGCTCGGCCATCGTGTCTCCACAACATCCGTTGGATTTTTAAACACTCACTATTCTTCTCCAGTCCTCCTGTTATTCCGATCAATGCGTCGGTACAGCAGGCGGCCCCAGTTCGTAGAACCATAAATTTTTTGCATAGCCCAACAACCCAAAACGTCTGGTGGACGGCAGTGAAACATCATCGGATAGTGTGGCTGCTGAAGGTGTGCAGACCGAGGCCCAATGAGGCACTGTTGAATATTGGCAACTGATTCTTTGTGATCGATGATTCCTCCGCCGCGGCCTCTCTCTCTCTCTCTCTCTCTCTCTCTCTCTCTCTCTCTCTCTCTCTCTCTCTCTCTCTCTCTCTCTCTCTCTCTCTCTGTCTGTCTGTCTGTCTGTGTGTGGCGCACACCATTTGCCAATCAACAAAATAAATACAACATCTGCTCGATTGTAATGGAGAAAACAGAGAATGAAAGATCGAGAGAGGGAAAGAACAAGTGGATTAAAATGCGGAATGGCAATAAAAGAAGCGTGTTGAAATCCCTAGTTGTCTCCTGGTTCCCAAGGTCCAAATGGTTTTAACGAATGCAATCACTGATCAGCTAGAGAGTTCTGAACAGGAAAATAGGATGATTCTGTCTTTTGGGGTGCGCAGACGCACGGATGTCCCACTCAAAAGGGGAATTTCATTGGATGGGCGCTGATGCGGATTGTAAAAGTCACTTTACGCCAATAATCTGTTTTTGAGGCGCAGCATGCGAGCCAAATGTTTGGAGAGAGGTTTTGGGTGGGAGGGCAGTACCGAAATCATTACTCCTTGACTCGTTCGGAGATGTCGGCAATGAGCTTCCTGTGCTCAGGCCACAACAAGTGGGCGTTTTCATGCAGAAGGACCCGCCGCATCATCTCCCTTGTTTCTGCACCATACCGCCGCGTGAACTCCATGGACATGCCATGGACATCCGAGACGTTGTCGAGCCGATCGCAAAGCTTGATCAAGAGTGCGATTGCCGCCAGTGGATCTGCAAACTCGGAAAGAAGCCCCTCGAGCTTGCGGCTCATGTACTCGGTTTTTCCAAGGGCCGTTTTCGCAGCCTCGTCGTTCGTTAGCTTCGTCACAAGCGTAAGCACCGTCGTGGATGGTCCCGTGACACGCAAAACGTCAGCGGATGTCACTGCAGTGTCTTCGAGAGTGTCGTGAAGCAGCGCCGCTCGCAGCGAATCTTCAAAGAACATGCGCATCGCTTCTTCTTTTTCTTCTCTCGTCATTGTCATTGTCAAGAAATAACGGCGGTTAACATACAGGGCTGCAACTTGAAGGGTTCATTGGTGCAATCAGAGAGTGACGTACGAGGAAAGTGGAGCGCAACGAGAACAGCGACTCGGAGCGGATGGACCACGTACGGCGCACCGGATCGTCGAAACTGGTTTGCACGAGCATGTGCTTCGCGGGCAAGCTCATAGCATGCAGCAAGACCCGAGAGTCCGTCGTCCGTCGTCAGAGAGATCTGCGAAGCCAGATACGCACGGCCGACAGCTGTCGACTCGATCGCAGCAGTCAGATCTCCCGGGAAACTCGGATCCATGGAAAGTGGAGGGAGGTAATTTATTTAATTAAATAATATTTTTAAAAAAAATAGCGCTGCTGCACGGACCCGAATTGGCTGAGTTGAAAGAAGGCAGAAAGAAACAGCCAAACACGGAAAAAACGCGCGCTCCATCTAGATCGAACACTTGACCTCTACTGAACGTTCGATTGACTCAAATAGAAAAACTACTGTACGGAATCCAGCGATCAAATCACCCGGGAAAAGAGTGGCAAAATTATTTTTTTTCTGGAAACATGAAAGGAAATATCACAGCGCCTCAAGTCCCACCAACCCACTACGCAAAAAATTAAACACAAAAAATCCTTTTCAAAAGAATAAGCTCAGTCTGCCCAATATATATTTGTATTCCTCGTTTGTTTTTGTTGTCTTTCTTTTTCAACTATTTTATTTAGTATTGTAATAACATCTTTAGATTTTTGACTTTTGTTTTTATTTATTTATATATTTTTATTATCTATATATATATTATTGTTATCATTATTATTTATATTTTATTATTTTTTTCTTAAAAACAGCTGTTTTGTACATGACGATTACGGTTCATGTGGCGTCGGATTGTTTCCGGGCGACAGTTCCTACGTCGCACACGCTGTCTTCGTTCGTGTCTTATTTGGCGACGACGACCGCGCAGCTGTACGCGTCGTTTTCGGTGGTGCTGAGGACGCATGAAGGACAGAAAAACTCGGAGCTGGCGCATGAGATGATGCGGTCAGTGACGGCCATCGAGACGTCGCGGGCTGTGCTGACGGACCTGCTTGCTAAGCTCGGGCGGCTCAAGGAGCTGCGAAGGGAGATTGCAGCCGGGCTGTCTTCCTCGACTGTTTCGCCCATGCATCAGAAGTTCACTACGACGGCGACGACCATGGCATCACCGTCTTACAGTGCGCTGTTTGCTGGAGCTGGCGGGATGATGCACGACCACTCGATGATGGGCGTTGCGGACGACGTGTATGCATTCGAGGGCGATTTTCGAGGGATCCTGCAGGTCACCGGTGGCTTGTACTCGGATCTTTCCGAGTCGTTGCGGTCGTTTGCGCCCGATGAACCACACTCTTCGCTTTGGTACTTCATGAATGAAAAGGCCATTCGGAAGAGAATCGTCCCACCCACGAGAAAACTGGAAGGAATCGCCGTGCTGTTGGAGCTGTGTACGCAAATCTGTGCTCGACTGCAACTCAATCTGCAGCCGATTCCTATTCCGATTACGAATCCTGCTTCTTCTGCATCAGCAGTCGCTGCGGGAGCCGGGGCGGTAGGGGCCTCTGGAAATCTTGCGAGCAGTGGAACGGAGATTGCCTACTCGTACGCACATGTGGACTTAGATGCGCCGTTTGCCTTTGGAGAACCATCAAGAGTCGATGTGATCATGCCGAGGATTCATCTTGCCGAGCACTTGGCGACCCCAGGCCTGCATTACGACGGAAAACTGAGGTCCGTCATGGAGCTCTTGGTACAGGTTACTGCCGCGTGTGCGTCGTCGCATCATGCAAAGAACTCGTTTACACGATCTTCGCTTTGGTCGTTTTCAAACATGTACTATGCGCTGATGCCGCAGAAAAAGGCTGCTGAAAAGGTTGTGGAGTTCTTTAAGCATGTGGCCGTACCGTCCGGAAGAGCCGTGTGGGACCTTACCGATTTGAACACCATGGTGCGCGCCGTAACGATGATTTCAAATCCTTCAATCAAGACGTCGATTTGCTTTTCAATTCCTCACCAACATGGAAGTAAGTCGTATAGAAGGCAGAGCATGTGTGCGTCGGATATGTCGTCAAGGCTCCAGGAAGAGGACCACTTGATGGACGGCAACGACGAAATGGACGACGTGGAAAGTCGCGACGGCGGAAGAAGCATCGGCAGCAACAGCAACAGCAACAGCAACAGAAGACGGAGGATCACTGGTGCCGGTAGAATGACGACGAGTGGCGGCAGCATGTCTGCGTACGAAGAGGAAGATTATGCTGCAGATGAAGCTGAGGAACTTCGAGATGAAAACGGTGCTGCTGTGGAGGACGAGGAAGAGGAGGACGATGGATATTTTACGCCACCGCATTCTCCACTTCGAAAATCGGTGTTTCAAGAGTCTTTCCCGCCTTTGCCGCAAGCGTACCGAGATCTTCCTTCGTCTTCAAAACGCATCTTTCTGCGGCTCGTGTCGCCATTCAAACATACCAGGCTGGGGCTGCAAAAGTCGTGGATTGGATCCACGGAAAAGACGTGGGCAGCAACACACGGCTCGGAAGTCATTATCCCCATCACGGCTCCCAACAGTGCTGCGTCTGCAGGCGGCGTTGGAACTCTCATCATGCAGCATTTGAATTGTATGGCTCCCGCAGCAGATGCTCTCGGAGACGTGACCGATGACGAAAGCTCGGCTTCGATGCGCCGCGACTATATTTCGTCTTCCACAGATCGCGACGAGTCGGTCTCCGATCTTGCCCAAGCCGGTGCACAGCAATTGGACCCGGCACACAAGGCCCATCTCAAGACGCACGTTGAACGAGCCCCGGGTGTTTCTTCTTCTTCCCCAGTGTCCCCTACCACTGCCACGGCCGCCTCCACCTCCACGACCACCACCTCCCCATCCCCCAGCAACACCACAACGCACCAGGACCGTGGCCGTCATGCAACGGCTGGTGCAAACTCGGGCTTCTCTTCTGCAGCAACTTCGCCGAATCAGCGGAAATCAAGGTCGATGTCAAAGAAAGCTGGTGATGCAGACGACGAGTTTTTGGATGCCGTGTCGTATGCTCAAGTCCCGGAACACGGCGATCCGTTGGACGGCGGGCGTGAAACGGATGAAGAAACATCACATTCAGTCCGTCCACAGCTGAGCGGATCTTCACAGAGTTCGTCGTCGGCATCTTCGTTTCCACCTTTGAGCGCTGGAAGCATGAATGGAAGTGCCGGAACCTCGATTGGCGGTCACAAGCACCAGCACCAACATGCAGCGTCGTCGTCTCTGCAGAATCAGCAGCATCACTCGGCCTCCAGCCATCCTCTTCGCCCCGTTCCGATGGGCATGCTACCGCGGAGCTCGTCCAGCCTGTATGAAATCAATCGGTCCGACTCCGAGCTGTCTTTCCGAGTACCGCATCCCAGCCAAAAGCAGCACGTGTATGAATCGGATTTCTTGATTGTGCACATCCACGGTGGTGGGTTCATCTCCATGTCGTCCTTTTCACACGAGTGCTACACGCGGTCATGGGCGAACTTGTCGAGTGCCCCGGTGGTGAGCATCGACTACCGCGTTGCTCCAGAGTACCCGTATCCGGTTCCCGTGGACGAGTGCTTCTGCGCATACAAGTGGATTGTTTCTCACGCGCACAAGTTGAATTCCAAAGCGCGACGCATTGTTCTTTGTGGAGACTCGGCAGGTGGAAACCTTGCGTGTTGTGTTGTGCTGCGGTGCATTGCAGAAGGCATTCGCGTTCCGGATGCCCTGGTCCTTTCCTATCCTGCAATGCTGCTTACCGACACTCCCTCTGCAGCACGCGTCATGTCCATGATGGACCCCATGGTCAATTCGGCATTTCTTGTGCTTTGCCAGCAGTCCTACATGAAGGAGATGCCTCTTTCCGAGCGGATGAAGCCGTACTGCTCGCCGTTCGCCTGTGATGACGCATCGCTTTCACGGTTTCCTCGGACGCTGATCCACTGCGGAAGCTGCGATCCGCTGTTTGACGACTCCCTTGCGTTGTGGCGCCGGATGGAGCGACTGGGCTGCAACGTCCATTTTGACGTTGTCGACGGCCTTGGCCACGGGCATCTGAATCTGCAGTCCCAAATCCCAGAGTCGAAGAAGGCAGTCATTCGGATCGGCGAGTGGATCCGCTCTGTGTTCCAAGAGTCCATTTCCGACGTCGCCAGCTCTGCATCATCCATGTCGAATGTCGAATTACAACAGCTGCGCCCGCAGCAGCGCATCAACACGAGCGGTGCAAATGGCGGCAGCAACTCGAAACCTGTGCCGTCGCTGCTCAAAAACAAGAAGCTCGACTTTGATGTTCAGCAGCAGCCGCGCGCTCGCTACCCCGGACTCGTCTCGTCGGACGGTGAAGCCGAAAACTCTGCCGACGAAACCGATGCACATATCACCCGACGCCTGGTGGAAGAAGCTGCCCTTCGTCTTGGCTCCTCTTCCTCCCTCAAGGACTCTCCCGTCTAGCAGGAACTGCGTGGGTTTGCGTAATCCGTAATGCATGGATGTTTTTGTTTGCTTTTTTCCCCTCCCTTCGTGTCTGCACAGGAAACCGAATTCAATTGTCACTAGATTGGAATTCATTGTACATTATGCCGCACCATCCCCGCTCCCTCGCCCGTGCTTCTATCCTTCTTGTGTGTCATTCGTCCTCGTGAATCAGGCACAGCAGCACATCATATTCTGGTTCTTCTCAGTTTCTGGTCTCCTCTTCTTCATCTTCTTCTTTTCTTTTCTTTTTGTTGTTGTTTTTTTTTTGTTTTGTTTTGTTTTGTTTTTGTTGATTTCCCCTCTCTTGTTTGTCTTTGGGAGGTGTGTGGTGTGCGGTGTAGTGGTGTGGGTTCTTCAAGCCTCGTCTGTGCGGTATCCAAGGGTGGAGCGGGGTCTCCCGAGATCGCGATCTGCCGCATCGAATGGATTTGCAGTTCCAAAGTATACTGAGCTTTTCGCGAGTTCTGCCTTGATCAAGTCTCGCTTTTGCTTCGTGATGATTTCGACCTTGTTTCTCTCTCGGATGATCTCTGCCGCCGACCTCTTCACCGATCTTGTCGCCGTTGTGGACAACAAGCATCCACCACCACCCGACATCTCCGACAGCTCGTGGTCCATGCCAGACGTCGCCCCCATCGCACTCGGCGCCCTCGAACTCGGCAAAGTCCCCGAAGAATGACCACCATCTGTCGTCCGCGCGTCCGCTGCAGAACTACAGCAAGCAGAAGACGAGTGGTTCGAAGCGAGCATCGACGACGACGTAGAATCAAGCAGCCGCGGCCGAGCTTGGTACGATTCCCAGAACCGCTCCACTCCAGTGTTCATCGAATGCTGCGTCGTGTGTCGTCGACCACGGTCCAGAGGGTCCATAAGCCCCGACTTCTGAGACCGGCCGTCAATCTTGATTGTGTTGTACGACGACGGAGTCCACGTACGCCGCATCGATCCAGACATTTTTTCCCGCGAACACCTCCTCCTCCTCTTCTTCTTCTTCTTTTTCTTCTTTTTAAAAAAGTATTAAAAATAATTCTGAATGATTAAAAAAAAAATCCTTTTTCAACCAAAAACCATTTTCTGAAAGAGACGACAATTCAGAAGGAAACGAACGGTTATAAACTGTGGGAATGTTCGGAAGAGAAAAGAGAGAACGAAGAGACGGGAAAAACATCCCTGTCGTAAACCATTTTGGTGAGAGAAAACCGTGATGTCCGTCAGAACTCCTTTTTGCAAACGTAAGCATAGTACGTCGGGGGAAGGTCGCCGGAGCGGTCGTCGGGGACAAATCCGGCTGGAAGTCCGGCAAGCAGAGCGCCGCCTTCGGGTCGTTGGAGGGTTTCGACTACGACTGACCAGCCGAACTGCGGGACTTTGAGGATAGGGAGTCGGGCGTCTGGCATTGCGTGGGATATGCACAGAAACACGCCGCCCGGTTTGAGCACGCGCGCAAGGTGGCCGAGGACCACGGCCGCGCGCTCCTGGCCGCCTTCTCCGCACAGAATCGTGTCGATTGTTCCCTTGTCCAAAACCGCGTCGATCGATGTCGACGGGATCGAGAGAGAGGCAAGGTCCATCACAAGCCACTGTAGTCCTGGATGACGCTTCGACATCAGCTGAATGCACGTCCGCGAAAAATCAACTGACGTCAACTTGCTAAATCCGTCCGCGGCCAAATCGGACGACAGCGTCGACGTCCCGCAACCAACTACGAGCGTCGAACCCGTCCGCGACACATGCTGCTCCACAAGATCCCGCAACGACCCCGCATACGTCACGTACCAGTCAAATGCCTCTCCATCCCGCGCATACCGTTCATCCCAATACGACGAACTCGCATAATACGACATTTCTCTTTCTTTCTTTCTTTCTTCTTTTTTCCCCCTCCCTGCAATGTTTTTCAAATTTATAATACCCTCTCTTTGTTTTGATTCTTCTTTTCCGACCGCACTCAGCAACAGACCAGACCACTTCGATGTTTTTCCGGGGCAATGCTCCGTCTTGAGCTGTGTGCATCAAGTGATGCAAGACCGACGTTTGCCGTCCACAGCTTGCCTTTGGCCAGCAGAACCAGCCCTTGATGCATTGATGCAACGCATGTTCTGGCATGTTTCTTGGAACCCCGACGCCTCGGGTCTTTTCGTCGTCTCGGGGAGATTTTTGCGCATTCGAGAAACGACGGAGGCACGGACGGATGGAGGACGAGCACGAGAGAGAATGAAAGGGAGCAAGTTTGTAAAGCAAGGGTTGCCGCTGATAGCGTTTGTGCTTGGGTCGTGTTATGGCTTAGCGCAGATTGTGAGTCGTCGAAAGGCCGAGGATGACGAGCGGCAAGTCGTACGAGCGACGGAGACACGAGTTGCTGAGATTTCGCGACTACAGCAGCACGCAGGCGGGGGAGATGGAAAACCAAGGAAACTCTCGATCGAGGATGAGTACAAAAGACTCCAAGAGCGCATCCACTGGGACTCGGACAATTACAACAACAACGTCCCGATTCCGAAACCAACAACTGCGAAACCGCTGTAAAAAAAAGGAACACTATACTACTGAAAGAGAGGAGGGAATCGCATGCTACTCTTGTCGAAGTTCGAGTATTCTCCAGCAATCATCACTCTTCTTTCGTCGACTTTTTATTTTCTCGGCTTCTTAATTTGTTTAATTGAATTATTTGTTATTTTTATTTTATTTTATTTTATTTTTGGAATTCATAACAGCGGCAGCAAGGTAATATAGATCTCATGTCGAATGCTGGTGGTAGCAGAGGTGGTGGTGGAGGTAGTGGTGATGGAGGTGATGGTGGTGGCATGTCGTCGTTGTCTGGGATGGTGTCGTCGCTGCCGCCAACGGTGGTCCGAATGGCAGGCTTGATGCTTGTTGTGTCGGTGAGTGCGATGATGTCGCCGTGGCTCTACGACCAGCTGGCGGTGTACCCCGTGGACGTGTTTCCGAGCGGGCATTTTGTATGGGCGTTTGTGACATGCGGGATGGTGCATGCATCATTGCTGTCTATTGTGCTGGATGCGGTGGTGTTGGTGGCGGGCGGGCGGGTGCTGGACCAAGTATGGGCATCGAGCGGTGTGGTTGCGTTCATCGGGCTGACGAATGCAGTAGCTATGATGGCCACGACGCTGGTGCTTCTGGCCTCTGCCCCACATCGGATGCTGTTGATGCCGCTCGATGGGCTGCTCGGGTTTTTCGGAGCTTTCACTGTCGTCATCAAGCAGAGATTCCCCGACACTCAGACGAAACTCTTCATGGTTTTCCCGATTCGCGCGGGGGCACTGCCTGTTTTGGCACTGGTTCTGACTCTCCTTCTCGGAATGGTCGCCGCCGCACCTGCCGTCCCGCTCGCTTGCTTCTTTGGGATTGCAGCCGGCTGGACATTCCTCCGCCATCTCCAAAAGCATCCCGATGGCTCCCGCGGCGACAAACTCAATCCTCATTTGGCAATCCTCGCCTTCCTCATCCCTCCTCCCCCCGGAACCCCCTCTACAGCCGTTTCCTACTCCTCCTCCGGCTCTGGCTCTGGCTCTGGCTCTGGCTCTGGCTCTGGCTC
Organism: Andalucia godoyi; assembly: GCA_009859145.1. Classification (NCBI taxonomy): domain Eukaryota; class Jakobea; order Jakobida; family Andaluciidae; genus Andalucia; species Andalucia godoyi. The sequence continues at coordinate 49,478 of VRVR01000042.1, forward strand.
CACAGCATCCTCCTTTCTCTTCTCCCGTCCTCTCAATGCTTCCTCACGCGCTGGTACGGCTGCTGGTGCTGCGCCTTCTCAGCCTCAGGCGATGATGACCGGTCGGGCACACACACTCGCCCAGTCCCAGCCCCAGTCCCAGTCCCAGCCCCACTTCCAGCCTCCTCCTTCCTTGCCTGCACAGTCTCCGTCATCGCCGGCCTCGGGCGACGCTGAGCGCCGACGAGCACTTGCTCTCAAGGCTCTTGAACAACGGCTCAGTACGAACCCCAGCACGAACCTCAGCACGAACCTGAACTCGAGCGCTTCTTCTAACCTCAATTCGAAGAGCAGCCGCAGTAACATTCCGGGCGCAGAACACAGTCGAGAGGACGACGAGCTTTCGGAGCCCACGGAAGAGACTCGTTTGTTGGTGTTTGAATCGGACGATGAGGCGGACGTCGAAGCTCCCAAATCTTCACTCCGACGATAAACAGACAAGGAAATGGCCGTCCTCAAACAGCAGGAATTGTGAACAGAGAGGAAGCAAAATATTTTATTATTTTTTTATTATTATTTTATTATTATTATTATTTTATTTTTTTTTTACATGAACACAGAGAGGATAGGGTCCGTGTGTAGAAAAGGAGGAAGATCATCGCTTCTTTTCGAATCGCTTGAGCGAAGCGGAAAGATCGGCGTCGTTCAGAATCGTCTTTGAAATGTACTCGTTGTGTGCCGCAATCTCGATTCGCTTCGATCGTTCTTTTTTCTCACCTTCCGATGTATCATCTTGCATCTTCACGCTGGCCGTCGGCGTGACCGTTCTTGCTCCCAGCTGCGGGGGTTGCACAGGTTTCGTCGCCTGTTCAAGAGGACCGTGACCATGGCCGTCAGGATGCGTTCGTGCGCTGAGCGACTGTGACGTCTGGAGGGTCTCTCGAACGTTCTTGTCGTCTTCGTCTTCCGAAGATTCGTCGTAGTATGCATCCTTGTAGACACGCTTGATCCCAGCAGCCTCGTTCTGCTTCTTCTTGGCCTCGACAATGGACGTCTTCTTCTCTGACTTGAGCAGCGAGCGAGCGAGTCGTCCGGTTTCCTCGGACCGCGAAATCTGCTTGTAGAAATAAGCTTCTTGGATGAGATCGTGGTCGGCCCACTCGGCGTTTTGCGCGCCCTGTTCCGCAGACATTGAGCTCAGAATACCGGACAAGCTCTTCTCGAGGGACTGCAGTGCCTCGCGGTCCTCGGAAATCGGCTTGATGTTTGCGTATTTCAGCTCAAAAAAGATATCCTGCCACGTCTCTGCTTCTCGCAACACTACATACTTTTTGACGCGACGCAGCAAGAGAACCTCGGATCGGTCAAGAGACTCTTCCGGGAACCCAAGCATGCACAGCAGAGAATACAGCTTCAAACGAATCTTTTCAGCATCACGCTCCGCAACTTGCAATTCTTTGCTCGGCACCAGGTTCTCTGTTCCGCTGTTCTCACCACTTGGCATCGCAGATCCTGCCGCGTTCGAGTTCGTGTTCTTTTCCAACATCGCATCCGTCGAAAGCAGATGGCCCGCGTTGAGCTCGTCGACAACAACATCATCAAAGTCCTGCGCTGAGTCAAATTCCTCATCGTTGCGCTGTGCAACGTCAATGAACACGAAATGGTCGTTGTTGCGACTCTTGCGATTCTCATTGCGATTGCCCGCCGACGTGCTAGCGGCGTCAGAGCCGTCCTCGTCAATGTCCGACGACGAAATCTGCGAGATTTCTTCATCCTCCACTTCACCACGTCTTCTGTTATTGGACGAGGATGGCGCAGTGACGGCGGCGGAAGGCTGCGGAACAAATGCTTCCGACTGGATGGTGACCGTTCGGCTTCGAGGTGTCTGAAGCTGCTCAAGCAGGTGGTTCACAAGCGCCTTTTGTCGAAGTCGTTGTTGGATCTTGTCGGGATTGGCTTCAAAGGTCCGCATCGGCACGCGTTTTTCCTGTGCAGTCCAGTGCGAAAGCAGAATTTGGACTGCGGTTCGCTTCGACAGCGGCGACACCCACGATAGAATTCGGTCGCGGGCTGCCCGGACAACAAGATCCTTCTTCTGATCACCAACGACTGTGATAATGTCCGCCATAAACGACAAGACCACCCGCTGCACTGCGTCGACGGATGCCTCTAGTAATGTGCACAGTCTTCGAACACCATCTGCCGTGATGAACAATTCGCTCACATACGGATACATGCTCCAGCAGACATCGACAAGGAGAAGCAATACGTCGTTTTCTTCGATGCTGGTTGCAGGTCGAGGAGAAAGTCCATTCACAAGCGATCGGAAACACGCTTGAGGAAGCTGGCGCTTGAACAAATCCGATACTTCTTCTGGAAATGACTGAGAAACGGAGGATAATATAAGTGCGCATTCACGACGATCAGCAGAAATAATCGGCAGATGTTCATCGGTTCGGAACCCTTGGTTCTGGAATGCCATCGGGAACAGTATCGGAAGGCATATTTCCTGCGCGAATGCAGAAAATGCCTCGTCCTCCGTAACGACAAGTGCATAGCGCGATACCTCGGACGAGGCAATGGTGCGCAACAGAACAAGTGTGGCTGCAAACAGCGGTCGCGCTTCATCGGACGCAACGGCCCACACGGACTGGATTGCCTTCACTGTGGATGGAATAATGCCAAGCTCGGTAAGGATCGATGCACCGGCCTTGTCGCAAAGAGTCGACATGTGCTTGAATGCCAAAAGCCTGAAAATCTGCGTAACGGCTGAAGAATAAGGGGCAATGGTATGTCTGGACACATCTGCAAACATGAGAAGCTCGGACAAAAACCCAGACGGCCCAATCACGTAAAACTGGCCATCCAAATCATGGCTCTGGGATCCAATAACAGTCAAAAACGACCAGCACCATTGTCGGAACTCCACGTCTTCGTTCGACGCAGACTGGGTGAACGGCTTCACCAAGACGTTTCGCGGGATCCCCGCTTTCGATGTCGACTGGTCTGACGTATCCGCCGCATCCTGCACCATCTCTGATGCGGCCTTGTCTTGAAATTCGGCAGATACACAGTGCACAGCAATCAAGTGCAGCGCCCCGATGTCGCGAAGATGGACGCATGCAGGCGGGTATCGCTCTGCAAGAACACAAAGCAACACCACGACATCATTTCGCAACTCCTTTTCCTGCACTCGGTACCCTTGGTCCAGCAGCCTTGCAAGCAGCTTCACGAGAACGTGACACGAGTGCCAAGACCCGATGATTTCGCAAGCTCGCGGAACCCCGTCCAAGATCCTTGACACCACATCTAAACTCCAGAACAGAATCTGAGACTTAACATCATGGTGCGCGACATCCAAATTGTCCACGAGCCGAGCGACTACTCCTGTCTCGCAAATCCGCTGTGCAACAGTAGCATTTCGAGACAGCTCGCCAATCAAACGAACGACATTCACTCGCAACTTTTCCATTCCCTCCAACTGTCTTCCGCTAAAATTAAACTGCAGCGACGACGCAACGGACGATGCCGAGGCATTTGCAGAGTCACTTGCATCTGCGGATGGTCCTGTGAAGTTGTCGTTGGCGTTGGTGCTGTTCTTGGAGGCCGGAAATGACAAGGCAACCAAGAGAGCGCATGCATCTTCCGCAATATGCGAGTCGTGAAGTGCCGCCATAAGCAGCGTATCCGACGTCAGCACCCTCCCTACTCGCGAGTTTGCTGCAAACAGCGGCACTTGCTTTCCTGCCGTGGCTTTGATATTCAGCGTTGTGGTGAGCTGCAGCACAGCCGTCTCGTCCAGTGGACTTAGCTTTTCTCCGTCCGCAACACTCGTCGTCTTCGTCTTCGTCTTCGTCCCCGTACCCGTACCCGTACCCATCTTCCTTCTTGCTGTTGTCGTCAGTCCAATTCCCTTTTCCTCTTTGGAAAACACCTTTTCCGCCATGGATTTGGCAGCATCGCACAGCTCGAGCAACACCAGCACAGTCTCAAGGACCAAGTCAAGCAGCAAGCTCTCCCGCGAAAGCACCGACACATCATAGGTGAACGCAAACAGAACTGACCCAACTACAGACAGCAAGTCCACAAACGCCGGGAAGACATGAAACGATTCAAACGCAGAACTCGACGCAGAAAGAGGCCTTCGAAGCAATCGTAAAAGCTTGATAAACGAAGGAACAAGCATCTTCACAGCACTGCGATTACTTCCGCCCTCCGACTCCCCGAGACTCGTGAGTTGCGTCTGGATGTTCGACAGCGTAATCGAGATAATATGCGACACGGTCTCAATATCCTTCGGATTCACTCCGCCTGTGAACTCTGCGTCCGAACACGCCTTCGACAGCGCCGCTGCATGTCGCTCAAACATCGATTGCGTATACTTGTTTGTGTACAGCTCAAGAAGCCCCGACCATCGCGCAGACGACATCTTTTTTCCCGATATTCGTTAACTATTATGACCAATCAACAAACAAATACAAATACAAACGCAAAAAATATCTATATGTGTGCATGAAAAATAATATATATAAAAACTAAAATGAAGAAAAACGGAATACAGACTTTTACAGCTCTTATTTTCATGTTTTTTTTCAAACGGCAAAGACGGAGGTGAGGCCCACTACAGTCGGTGCATCGTTTACGACTGCGGATGCCGCTCGATGGTGCGGGAAGTGACGGTTCACTGAACAGTTCTACAAGATGTTCGACTCTGCAACGGGACGATGTCAGAAGTAGCCTTTCGTCGTTAGTAGTAGTACTTCGGGAAGGAAAAGACAAGACGGAAGGGAGGAGAGGGAATGGAAGGATTCGTTTTGTTTTGTTTTTCCTCCTTTTTCTTTCTTCTTTCTTCTTTCTTCTTTCTTCTTTCTTCTTGAATTTTATTGTTATTATTTTCATTTTTTCATAACGTATAAAAGAAGTCCAAGTTGCACTGCTTTGACACTGGCATTGTTTTTCAACGACAAGAAGGAAAAAAAAGACGAGAAAGAAAAGAATGTTGCGAAAGTTGACGATTGGAACGGAGCGGATGCTGCAGAAGATGGGTCGTCAGCATGGGTCTGAGACGCCGGAAGCGTTTGAGGATGCAAACGCAAAGTTCAAGGCGCTGTGCAGCCATTATGAGCAGGTTGCGAAAGTTGCCAAGAACTTTACGCTGTGTTCCGCAGATTACTCGGATGCGGGATACAAGTGGGCGGAGGCGATGCTCGAGTACGGCCGCACCTCTTCGACGGAACTTGGGGTGTGTCTTGTGAAGTTTGGGAACAAGCTCGAGTCGATCATGGAGCTTCAAAGCGGGCTGGAGAGTGCCGTAACAGACGAGGTTCTGAAGGCATCCACGCGGTTCTTGAAGGAAGACGCACCGAACGCCGCGCACTCAAAGTCGACGTACAAGCAGAACAAATACGAGTATGACAGAGTCCATGCGAGTCTCGAGAAGACGCGTGCCAAGCACGGGGCGTCGGATCCGAAAGTCCAGCTGGAAGAGCGCCGGGTCGAAGGAACCAAGAATGCTCTGGGCCTTGCGCTCGATGACGCGCTGAAGAACCTCAACCACGCGTGGGAAAAGGGCGACTACGAGTATCTCAAGAGCGTGTTGGCCGTCATGAAGGCGTTCGACAAGTACTTTACGCAAGGAACAGACATCATCCAGAGCATCCGGCCGTACATGGCCCAGCTCGAGGAGGCCGTCCAGCATGCCGAATCGTCCAGGTCCACGGGGGTAGCAGCAGCAGCGACAGGGTCGCCAGCAGCTTTAGCAACCGTGGACGGAACAGAACCAAGCGGTGGGAGCGCTCTCGTCAAGGAAAGTCCCGAGGCGTCACCGACCCATGCTCCACACTCCAGTCCAAACCCTCTGGTTCTCGGATCTGCAAACGGACCATCGCAAACTGGACACGGCCCAATCTCCGAGAACCTCTACTCGACAACGCCCCAAACCGCAGACGTGTAATAATGATCCGATGCCGAAATCCGCCCACTGTAAAAATGTTCCGTGTTTGTATTTTGTATATCCTCTGTTTCTTCCTGTTTCGGAGAATTCCGTCGGCAGTTTTTCTTTTTATGGCAAAAAAAATGCGGATAAAATGGAGGGGATATTTATAAACTTTTCTTGAATCCCCGCCCTGTGTTTCCGACAGGTCTGATGCGTGATGCGTGATGAGTACGCGATGAGAAGGAGTCGTGGGTCATCCATCCAAAGATCACGAGGGAGTTTGTATAAGATTGTTTATTGAAAGAACAGCAGCACAGAATACTGAAAAGCGGGAAAGAGAGACAGAGATATGCAAAACGGAACAGGGCCGGCGAATGGGGATCGCGGCGAAGCGAAACGGCGCGGTGGGTTCGAAAGAATTCCAAGTGCTCCAACATCAATTGCTTCGCAGCTAAATGCTCTTCTACGAAAGCAGATTGTACTGCAGATGCGTCAGAAAAAGACGAACTGCCTGCAGATTATGTTTCCGTTGCTGCTGCTGATTTTTCTGTTGCTTGTGTCTTTGCTTTCAAAGAGTCTGACGGCAACCACAACAGACGATCTTCCCTATCCGATTCCGATTCCCGGAGTGATCAGCAAGCTCAGCAGAACGGGATCCGTAGCTCCCATTTTCCCGTACGCGATCGGAAACTCTGCGATTTCGTCGAGCGCAGTTGCGGATTTTCTGGCCGGGTTTGTGCCGAATAACACATTCAGCAGCTTCGGGAAGGGCTATTTTCCAGGATATCCACCGTTTCAACAGTATCAAAGCAAGGCAGACGTGGACAAATACATGTATGATACGTTCGGGAATGGGGCGAATGTTGCATCGGGAATTCTCATCCAGGGGCTCAATGCATCGCAAGGACTGACCATCACGCTATACTATAACGGAACGGTCGAGGAGACCGGTGGACCAGTCGCAGGTGCGTCTCTATTGTTGGACGACGTCCCAGGACCTCTGTTTTCCTCCATGCGGTCATTCATGAAAATGTGCGGAGCGCTGCAAAATAAGCAGCTAAACTATGTGGTGCAGTATCAGAAACTACCGCAGAAGAGCCGGGACACCTACTTCGATTTTGTGGTATTCGTGCAAACGATCTATTACACGTGGATTCTGCACTTCTTGATGCCTGTGTTTGTCGAAGCGATTGTGTTTGAAAAGGAGTACAAACTGAGGAACATGATGAAGATGATGGGGCTGCGAGGGCATGTCTACTGGACGGTGCAGTACTTGTTTGACTGGATTCTGTACTTGCTGGACCTCGCCGTGTTGATCGTGTTTGGAATCATCTTGCAACTTCGCTTCTTTACAATGAACAACCCTGGGCTGTACATCCTGCTATTCCTCATCTGGGGATTTACCATGGTCGGCATGTCTCTGTTTGCGTCCACGCTCTTTCGAACAACGCGAGCGTCCACAATCGCCCTGTATTTCTATGTCCTCATCGCCGGCATTGCAGCCGAAGTGACCAACCAGATGCTCATGAGCGAGCCTGACACCTCTACGTTTTCACTCACGTTTCCATCCATCATCCCGACGTTTGCGCTGAACCGTGGACTGCGGTACTTGTCGCTCGCATCTGCAGATCCGCTGCCCGGAATGACATTTGCCGATGCAAACGAAGGAGACAACAAGATGTGGGAAATCTACGGACTGCTCATTGGAGAAGGAGTCGTCTTGTACTTGCTCTTCTTTTTCATTGAGTACTGGCAGAAGATCGCAGTCTACCTTGGCATTGGTGCATATGCCCGGGCTTCAAAACTGGAGAAGCAGATCGCAGGAGACGCACATCTGAAGAGTATGGCTGAGCCGGCCGATGTGCGAGAAGAGCGCCTCAGAGTGGACCATATGATGGAGTACATGGGCCGCGGGTCGATGTTGTCTGCCGACGAAACGCAGATGGCTACGAAGGCCGACCAGGCCGCATCGCTGGATTCCGAGGCATTATCACCCTTGTCGTCCCCGATGTCGAAGTCTTGTCATGCTGCCCACGCCACGGAAGAAGAGTTCCGAGGAGTGGTCATCCGAAACATGAACAGGCGGTACGTAACGGCGGATCATGAGGTGCAGGCGGTGGACAATGTATCGATGTTGATTCCTGAAAACAGCCTCATTGCGATGATTGGACATAACGGAGCTGGAAAGACGACGTTGATCTCCATACTGACCGGGCTCATTCCGCCCACGTCTGGAGAAGCCTCAGTGGGCGGCTACGATATCGTTCAGGAAATGGATCACATTTACTCGTTTATGGGCATGTGTCCGCAGTTTGACACGCTTTGGCCTGACCAAACCGGTCGCGAGCATCTCTTGTTCTATGGCCGGCTCAAAGGACTCAAAGGAAAGCCGCTCATGCAAGCCGTGGACAATGCGCTCAAGACGGTCAACCTGGTGGATTTCCAGCACACTCGGTCCAGTGGATACTCGGGAGGAATGCGCAGACGTCTGTCGGTTGCCATTGCAATGATTGGAGACCCAAAAATCATCTTTCTTGACGAGCCAACTACGGGTCTCGATCCACATATGCGACGAGAAGTCTGGGATGCGATCCAGAACGCAAAGAAAGGGCGGTCGATGATTCTAACGACGCATTCCATGGAAGAAGCAGATGCTCTTTCAGACCGAATTGCCATTATGCATCACGGACGTCTCGTTGCGATCGGCCACTCTGAAAAGCTCAAATCGTCTTTTGGAGCCGGTTATCGGCTTACGGTGTCTCTGGACAACTATGTGGAAAATGACCCAAAGATCAGGGCGTTCGTGTGTGAAAACTGGGCAGGTGCAAAATGCGTGGACTCTTTGAACGGGACATCGCACTTCAACATTCCGTACGCTTCAGTTCAGCTCCCAGACGTCTTTCGAAAATTTGAGCAAGTTCGCGGAACCTACAGCATCAAAGACTGGGGTGTTTCGAAAACAACTCTTGAAGAAGTGTTCAGCATTCTCACGTCGAAAACGCACTCTTCCAGCCACCTCTTTTCTGCTCCAGAGGCCCAACCCGCGGTATCCTCTCCGAGTTCTGCTGCCGAGCCATAGTTCACGGATTTGCAATTTTACATCACCGGTAGCACACATCACTCTTGTTCGGTTTGTGCGAGCACTCTCCACGTTCATTATTTGTTATTATATTTTTTTTCCCTGACACATTACTTGATCATAAAGCTCGAACAATGCTCCATACCTGGTGGGTGACTCGATGTTTGTTCTGCAGGTGTGAACCTTTCTTTTTGTTGCCACCTCCTCCCCCCTCCCCCCTCCCCACTTCACAGACGAAGGATGCCGATGGTGTCGCAGTGTGTTGTCATTATCACACAACTAACCCATGTCGTCAATAAATGGGAGCTGCGACTGAATGCTGGCGAGTCTGCCCAATCCCGACAAAGATCGTGGATTTGCGAAAACGACAAAACCCACGATTTTTTAATCCGTACGCCAAGACATTCCCTTTCAACACAAAAGAAAAACGAATCCTCAAGCATCAACTTGATCCTTCCTCAATCATGCATTGTTTTTCCACAAAGTTCAAACGCTGACTTGAATCTTGCCTTGAAGTCTGTGCGTCGAAGTTCGTGTCTCCACTTTCTGCTATTGGTGTTCTTCCTCCTCCTTTTCTGTTTTTGTTTTGCTATTGATTTTTTGGCTTTACCTTCTTGAAGAAGAAAGAAAAAAATTGTTTTAATATTTTTTAATAATTAATTTGCTTTGACGTGGGCCGGTGTTCTGGGTTAATCAAGTATTGCTGGAGAAAAAAATGGCAGCGGCTGATGTGGACCCCAATCTGATGGAAGACACGAAGCCTGTGAATCCGCTTGATGAGGATGACATTGCGCTTCTGAAACACTATGGCCAAGGCCCGTACGGTATGAAGTGCAAGTCGATCGAGTCAGAGCTGTCGAAAAAAGTGAAGCATATCGGCGAGCTTATGGGAATCAAAGAGTCTGATACGGGACTCGCTCCGTTTTCACAGTGGGATCTGTCAGACGATCGTCGGTTGATGCAGGAAGAGCAACCTTTGCAGGTTGCGCGATGCACCAAGATTATCCATCCGCCATCATCGGCCACCACAGCGTCAACAGCAGCAGGTGCTGGCACGTCCACCTCTACCGGTGCGGCCTCTGCAAGTGCAAATGCCTCGGGCGCGAGTAGAAACGCAGCAAGTGGTGCTGTTCGAGATGGAAGCAGCATTTCGTTGAACAACGAGGATACGAAGTATTTGATCAACATCAAGCAGATGGCCAAGTTTGTTGTGGCGCTCTCTGAAAAGCTCGCGCCGACGGATGTGGAAGAAGGAATGCGCGTGGGCGTGGACCGTGGAAAGTATCAGATCCAGCTTCCTTTACCACCACGCATTGATCCGACGGTGACGATGATGACTGTGGAGGAGAAGCCGGATGTGACGTACAACGATGTTGGAGGAGCGAAAGACCAGATTGAAAAGTTGCGAGAAGTCGTGGAGCTTCCTCTGCTTCATCCAGAGCGATTCGTAGAGCTTGGAATCGATCCACCAAAGGGCGTGTTGCTCTATGGGCCGCCAGGAACTGGAAAGACGTTGCTTGCAAGAGCTGTTGCAAACAGGACAGACGCGACGTTTATCAGGGTGATCGGTTCCGAACTGGTGCAAAAGTATGTCGGAGAGGGTGCGAGAATGGTGCGCGAGTTGTTCCAAATGGCTCGGCAGAGAAAAGCGGCGGTCATCTTTTTCGATGAAGTGGATGCGATTGGTGGCACGCGTTTCGATGACGGTGCTGGAGGAGATAACGAAGTCCAGAGGACCATGTTGGAGATCATCAACCAGCTTGACGGCTTCGATGCACGAGGAAATATCAAGGTGCTGATGGCGACGAATCGGCCGGATACTCTTGATCCCGCATTGCTCCGACCGGGTCGATTGGACAGAAAGATTGAAGTGGGTCTGCCTGATCTTGAGGGGCGGTCCAGAATTTTCGCAATCCATGCAAAAACAATGAACTGTGAACGCGGCATCCGTTTCGAGCTGCTTGCTCGTTTGTGTCCCAATTGCACTGGAGCCGATATCCGGTCCGTGTGCACGGAAGCCGGCATGTTTGCCATCCGTGCGAGACGAAAGGTTGTCACCGAGCGCGACTTTCTGGACTCGGTCCAAAAGGTCATCAAGGGATACCAAAAGTTCTCTGCCACTCCAAAGTACATGGTCTACAACTAACAGACCCCCCCTCCTCTCCTCTCGTCTGCTCTCCTGCCTTGCCCTGTTTTCTAGTCGTTGACATATATTGTGGTAAAAGCACGCCAGCATTAAATAATATTTACAATACAAACCATATCCATCAGAGGTAGAAGAAAGAAAAAGGACGGGGAGAGCCGTGACATCATCTAGAAGACACGGTATCTCGGGACCTTCTCGATAGGCTCGCCGGTCGCCCACGCTCTGTCAGCGATCCGTCTTCCGCACCGTCCAGCTCGCCAGACTCTCCGTTCTTGTTCTTCTTGCGCTCATGGTTCGCAAGGAACTTGTCCGTGCGAGCCTTTTCTATATTCTGTGCCTGCTCAAGGCCCTTCCGGACGTTTGCGTACCGCAGCGCAATTCTCTTCATGTCCGCATCTCGCAGCTTGTACTGCTCTGCGCGACCGGCCTCGATGCGCTGCATCAGAACCTTGAGCTCCTGCTGCTGCCTCAGAATAAGCCGTTGCTCTCTCAGCACAAACGCTTTATCCTGGATATCCTGCCACTTTCCAAGCTCTTTTTTCTCCATCCGGTCTGCCTTGCCCTTCATCTTGGTCGCCTCCTCGTACTTCTCCTGCTTTGCAAGCGTCCGTTCAATCGCCCGGAGGTTCAAAAGCTGTTTGGAAAACTTGGGCTTTGCTGTCGCTGCTGCTTGGATCTCTTCATGAAACTGCCGAAACTCCATCAAATGACGCTCCTTCATCGCGCTCTCAAGCTCCGAAGCATGCGACTCGTATTCCCCAAGTCGCTGGTCCCACATATCCCGAAACTGCTCAAACTCCTGAATATGCGCCTCATCGACTCCCCGGCGCTCCGCTGCCTGCCGCTGTCGAATCGAGTGCAACACTTCGCGTTCCTCCGCAACTTTCAGCTTCTCAAGAACAGTCTTTGCAAGCGACGCCTCTTCATACTGCGAATCCAAAACACACTTGGACCGGTACTCTTGAAGCAGCGAGATGTACTCGGAATAAGGTATCGACGACGGATCCCGCGTCGACGCCAGCTCGTCAATGATCCGCTGCACAAGCGAATCGGCCATTTCCTGTTGCTTAAGAGAAAGAAGACGGAGGACAGGAAGAAGTGGCGAGCGAAAATATTATTATTATTATTGTTACTATTACGCGCAGTAAGCAGTAGCGACAATGGTCGGTAGCTATATAATAATAAAAATAATAATAATGGTATTTCGTAACGCTGTAAAAAACAAAACGATCATCCATCTAGGTTTTTCTATCCAACGGTTGAGGACCGTTTTGTGTATGAGCATCAAACAACATCATATCGGAAAAGGTTTCTTATGCCGCCGCCCCTGTGGAGACGCGAGATTCCTACCGTAGTCCAGCCCAGACATTTTATTTTCTGTCTGTGTTTTTTTCATCATTGAACTCTCAAGCAGCACCTTTCATCAGAGACAAAACATCGCATGGCTCCAAAGAGGGATCTTCCCAGCCAACTCACATCGGCCATGCTCGAAGATGCTGAGACCCAAGAAACCTGTTGATTCCCCCGTCTCGTCGGAGGCGGAGAGCAACAAGAAGAAGCGATGACCCTTTTGATGCAGAGCAATCTGTCTTCGGTGGCAGCTTACCCGATGATGATGATCAATAGTGATTCATGTTTTTGGCAAGTGGCTGGGACTGCGGGTACGCTAGGCAGAGCATCGGGTGTTTGGAAATCTTTAGATGTATTGTATAATAATAATGATTATTATTTTTACAGTATGAAGAATCGTGTCTCAGAGGAAACCAGAAAAGGTGCTGTGATGTGCGTGCATGGGGAAACACTCGGGAGAAATTCGACGTGTGGGTTGGTTTTTCGGAGCGGTTGTTGCGCAAGGGCCGTTCTGCACGGTGCGCCGTCATTTGCATCTCATGCTTGGTCGCAACAAGGCTCTGGGTGCACTCTGGGTGGTCGAGACGGGGGGATTTGTTTACAAACACGCTTCGTTACTGGTGTGCATCACTACTACATCAACATCATCTAATGCATCAGAAACGCGCAACTAGTTGCACAAGGTAGGCTTGGTGAAAAGCGCTGGGTCCGGGATCTGCGGCGCAAAGTCTGCAAAGTCAAACTGAATGGTGCGTTCGGTACTGACGATCGTCTCGCGGACAGGATAGCTTGTTCCCTGCAGAGTGTACAGTGTGAGAGCACTCTGTGTCAGCTCCCATACGTCGCACTTCCGTCCATTGATGTCGATGTTTCCACCAAAGGTTGAAAACGGCACCCATCCAAACAAGGATCCTGGCTTTCCAGTAATGTCGCGAATGTTGCAGCTCTCTGTCGTAACGTCCGCGATGTACTCCTTCATCAGATCGCCTCGAGAAAGATCCGTGCGGATCAGCGTCGTATGCTGAGCAGTGTCATAGTAGAACCACACAAACGCAGGAATCGTGGAGCTCTGGGCGATCCGCGTGTAGAACTCCGCAGTGACATTCGGTTGTATCAGCGTAAACGTCACGGTGCTAGAAAAGTCACTCGGCATCCCGGGCGGCGTCGGCGAGCTCAGCACAGCGCATCCGTTCAGCAACACCACAGCAGCAACCAGTAAAACAATTCTCATCATCATCGACAATACAGGTGATAACAATTCCTTGTTTTTTTTAATTTTTTCTTCCTTCTTAATGAATCAAGTAATCATTTGTGCTGCTGCTGATTATGAAAGAAATAATGAAGCACTCGAGTGCCGGAGCCGGAGGAGCTGGCAGGGCCCAAAGCCAGCAACTCCTTCTGAGGGGAGGGTCTTGACCGGGCGACAAGCAGGCGAGCGTTGACATCCATCGCTTTGCATGTATAAGCAAAGCCCCATTGCATCTCCTTTTCTCAATTGTTCCCAACTGGCTGTCCATGTAAACGACGTTCTACTCTACTTTACCCACTCACCCAGAAATTTAAAGGTAGTGCTATTATGTTCGCCTTTTTGCATTCACGCCAGTCTACCGTCATTCATTTGGGGTTTTTTGTTTCACCCCAACAAGAATGATCCTGGAATCTGACGACAGACTCGCATCGAAAACTGGCCCCCCAGCGGTTAACGTAAGCAGCATGACTGCGTCCTGTTGCCAAAGTTTGAGACATCTAGAATGGTCTTGAAAGAAGGACGGCAAATCAACAACAAGACGGCTCGTCAGATGGTGGTGACGTTGAGGGGGGGTGGTGGGTCACTTCCAATTCCGAAAAAAAGCCTGTTTCATAAGGCGACGGAATACGCGAGCCGCGAGATCCACGTTGTGAGCGAGGAGTACAACTCCAGAACATGTCGTTTTGGTGGCGCTATTCGTGAGCGGCTAGGCGGAAAACAAAGTGCTCCGATGCCCGGCATGTCCGGCCCGTCTGGATCGAGATTGAAAGGATGCGCGCAAAAAGTTTCCATTTGAAGAACGCTTCGGCGAACTGGGGCCTTCTCCCCTTCCTGAATTAAATTCACATTCCGTTCGGATGCAAGACTGAATATGGATTGGTCAGTGCTTAGTCGTTGGGCCCGACGTGGACGATTGCCATTTCAGAGTTCAAAAAAGACAGCTACAAAACAAAAAAAAAGAAGAAGAAGAAGAAGAAGAAGAAGAAGAAGACACAAGGGTACGAGACACGCAAACCAATGCTCCTATTAAAAAAACTAGTAGCCGCACAGCCAAGAAAGCAGTCGCAAACCGTACTTCTTCGCTTCTAAGCTTCAAGTCGAGGACCAAGGATGCGGAGAAGCTTACGATTTCCAGCGATCCATGAAACCCTACCAAGGAACTCAGCTGCTTCAGAGACGCTTAGGCTGATGGGCCTGCGGAGAAAGACATCTTTGCAGACGGCGCTGCCCCCCGTACTTGACAAGCACGATTGGCATAGGATGTTATACTTGATAAGCGGCGAACAGCTTCTCGGAGTATTTTACAGTCTCGGATGCGATTCGCATCTTCTTCAGTGGACGGGGGTGCGGAGTGGTCGGCACAAGAGCAGGCGTGTTGCAGGATCTGCTCGGACGGCAATATGCGTTTGAACATCCGTGTTAGCAGAGTGAAAATGCCGCGTCGCTGTTATGTGCCGTGGTAGCCGCGCACTGGAGATATCGCATCGGCCACAAAGCGGTTCTACCAAGTCGAAACGGATATTTAAACAATCAACACTCGTGCTCCTGCGATTTTCTTTCTTTCTTTTTTCCACACTCTCTGCATCTCTCTTCACAACGCAAGAAACAAACAAACCAGCAAACGATCTTTGTCGAGCCGCATTCCAAACTTCCAGCAATGACTCCATCATCATCAACTGCAACTGCAACTGCAACCCCGGCCTTCGCTACGAAGCGCGTCCTCGTCACGGGAGGAAACTCGGGCATTGGCTATGCAATCGCCGAGAAGTTCCTGCAAGAAGGCGCAACTGTTGCAATCACTGGCCGCCGCGAGGACAAGAACAAGGAAACGGTCGACCAGCTGAACAAGGGCGCCGTCGGTTCCGCAAGGGCCCTGTACATCACTTCAGACCTCTCCAAGGAGGATCAGATCGAGGTTACAGCAAAGAAGGCAGTCGAGCTTCTTGGGGGACTGGACATCCTCGTGCACAACGCAGGTGTCGGTGGGTTTGCAGCCGTCGACCAGGCTGCTTCAGCGTACGCTGCCATTATGGATACAAACCTTCGTGCGCCGATCTTGCTGACGTCCTATTTGGTTCCCGAGCTTCGAAAGAGCGCCAAAGACGGTCACCATCCATCCATCATCTTCATCTCGTCGATTGTCACCGCAATACACGCGAAGAACTTTGGAATCTACAGCGCGTCAAAGGCAGGTCTGACACACTACGCCAAGACCGCGGCTTATGAACTCACCGCAGATGGCGTCCGGGTCAACATCGTGTCTCCGGGTCCTACTCGGACTCCGATATTTTCAGCATCCAGCGGGGCAAACGCAGAAAAGGCAAAGGAGATGTTCGACGAAATAGCAGCGAAGAGCCCGGTTGGTCGGATTGGTGAGCCATCGGAGATTGCGGACAGTGTGCTGTTCCTCGCATCGGAGAAGGCCCTGTATCTAACTGGATCCGATCTGTTCATTGACGGAGGCTACTCGCTCGTCAGCGCTTGAACGGCACTTGTCGCGTGTCTGGAAAGCCGTTCTTTGTCTGCGCGCTTTGAACAAACCTCAGCGGTGGTGACATGAAGAGCGGGTGGAAGGCATCTCTGAAACGAAACAAGTATTTCGAAATAAAACATCCAAAGTGAAGAAAGAAGAAGAAGAAGAAGAAAACGGTTCGTCCGTCGCTTCTTTCTCTCTCCATGTCCATGAGCATAGCAGTTAAGCAAGCGTTTGTTGTTCATGTAGCACCATCATGTGGAAGACGGAAGTCTTGCAATTCAGCCGGTCTTTCGAACGATCCTGTTTTGGAAGGAACATGAAAGTAAAAAGGAGCATTCACGGCAGTCGAGTACAGAATTCTCCAATCGGTGCTCACTTGAATGGCCTTCTCTGTCGTTACATCATTGGATGAGTTTTCTGCCCTATGGCTCGTCGTCGCAGGTGCAGGTGTCATGCAGGATAGAGCGGAGACGCCGTACGCAGCACTGATTTCCTGGTCCAGGCGTGGCTTCTTTGCTCTGGATCTTTCCAAGTTCACTACTTCATTTGCACAGTCCTGGAACGACCTCGGCCGTCCAGCATCTGCCGCCGCGTTGTACAGCATCACAAATTCACGGTGCCGTCTCGCCATGTCTTCCCGATTCCCTCCCGCAGGCACACAATGGTCGGACAGAAGCTTGCGCAGCTGTTTCTCATTCATGATGGAATACACCATGTTCGGCAACTTCTTTGCAACAACCGAATTTCCTGCCGCCCCGTGGTTGCTCCCACCGCCCAACATCGCGCCAATCCCAAAACTCTGGGTCGGCCCTGTGCACTCCGCAGCGTGCTGCTCAATTCGAGACTTGTCAAACTTCTTTCCGCACATTGGGCAGGGAACATACGATAGCGTCCTTAACTGCGCCAAGATCTCATCGACCATCTTCACGGGAACAAGCTGGTGATGTGACGTCCGTGACCTGCATACGGGACACTCCGGATGAGCAGCAGAGGCCTCGGCAAGCGCTCTGCGGATACAGAGTGCACAGAATACGTGCATGCATGGATAAACCGCAAGTGCAGTCTTTACTGTTTCGTGGCAAATCGGACACTCGACAATGGACTGGACAGCCTCCATTGCTGCGCACATAGCCGCACAGTGCAGAAGGAGAGGGTGGTGGGAAAGGAGGGGGGAGACTAAAAAGTGAAAAAAGTGAGGAATAAAAATGAATACATATACACCTATGTATGTGCACAAATAATGAAAGGCCTACGAATAGTGAATCACAGGAATTTTTCGAGGCAAAAATTGAAGAGTGCGACAGGTCATTTGCACGTGCTTGTACCTGCGGTAGCTATTCATCTGTCTATTGCGAATCCACTTATTTTTATTTTCAGCTGTGAGTGGTAAAGGCACACCGCGCACGAAACACGAATTACAATACAAAACAGAGGCCTACAAGAGGGTCCATTCCGACTTGAACGACAGAATATGAAGAGCATAGACGGCTCCCAATGAAGGGACCACCGGTTGCGAGCAAATGTCCTCGGAAACATCGGAAAGCACAACACAGATTTTGATCTTCTGCGAGTCGTGCTGCGACACCTCGACGCTGAGAACATAGTCATCTGTGACCTCGACGTGGACTTTCATCTTGTGCGCATGGGCGATCGCATCTTGTTGCATTCCGGGCTCGGGGACATAGATCTTGAACACGAGAACATCGAGATCCGGCCGGGACGTATCGTACATGGGAATCACCGAGCCCTTTTGGACGAACACTGGAAATGAGGTCAACTGCGAATAGTCAAGTCGTTGGGTGGAGCCACCACCGTATGACTTTGAAGTATTGAAGTAGTCAACCCAGGAGTCGGCGTGCGTAGGAAAGTACACAGAAATGGATGACGCATCCTCGTCGACAATCGGTGCAACAAGAATCTGGCTGCCAAGCATGTATTCGTACTGGTAATCGATCGGTTTAACAATCGATGAGCCGTCATACCAAGCTGCGGTGCCGGCTGCATACAGGTACGGGCTCAGCTGATAATGGATGTCAACAAACGACGCGTAAATCTTTAGCGTTTCTGCATCGAATTCCCACGGTCGGTGCTCGCCAGCCCCGCCGTTCTCAAACAAGGGGCAAAATGCAGAGAACTGGGCCCATCGCACAAATACAGTCTTTGTCCTCCCAAGAGGGCCATACTTTTCTGTGCTGCTTCGGTATCCGCCAGTGTCGGTTCCAAAACTCACATAATTATGCTTTGCGGAATCCAAAAAGTTGCCAAGCGCAACTTTCAATCCTCCGAAATCTGGGTCCTGGTCGCCCACCCAGCCGGAGAACAGTGAATACCGAGGCGAAAACTCAAAGTGGGTAAGCCCCGTTCCCGCAGGAAGGCAGTCCACTGGCCTGCTCATAAGAATGGCACCCAGCGGCCCACCTTGCTTTTGCGAGACGGTGTAGTTCCACAGTCCCCCATAGTACAAGTTCTTGTACTTATCCCAGGACTCTTTGGCCCAATCTGACGGATACAACATAATGTACGGATCGCCCGCGTCTGCTTTAAACCCATCGAGCCCAACATCGATCCCCTTCTGCACCTGCGAGTACCACCAAGCAGCCGCAGCAGGATTCTCGAGATCGACAAGATTCCCCGTACCATGCCACCACTTCAGGGGTTCATCCGGCTTGATCAGCACTCCCTTGGCCTTTGCTTCTGCAAAGTTTGGCGAATCTGTGTCGATAAAAGACGTCAACCACGCAATGACCTTGATTCCACGCGAATGGAAATCCGCAATCATCGACTTTGCATCTGGAAACTTGGTGCTGTCGAACAAAAAGTCGTTGAATCCAGTTGCCCATTTTGAATCAATGTTGTACAAGCCCACCCGAATGTTGCGCGAGAGGTATCCTTCCACCAAATCAACCGCAGACTGCTGTGTGTTGTTCGAATTGTGATTCCAGACCCAGTGTGTGTGCACAGTCTCTGAATAAACCGGATCCAAGCACACGGATCCACACGGACGAACCAAAAAGCCGCGCCCGAGAGCTCCCGAAAACGCACCCACGCACAGCAAAAGACCAAACACCACGCTCATTCGCAATGTCTTTTTTCAAAATTCTCTGGCCTTTATTTATTATTATTTTTTATTCGATTCCAAAACCAAATTAATTAATTATAATAAATCCAGGATACAATCAAAGAACGGGAATGAATCACGGGAGGCAAACCCAACCACAGAACTCGGAAAGCAGGACAGGAATGCTTCCAGTCGTAGTGTAGGACTGGATACTCGAATGCAACGAGGAGGGCCCATGCGTGTGTGTGGTCAGTGTCTTGTTGCTTGGTGAGAGGGGAGAGAGAGAGAGAGAGCGACTGACTACAGACTAGATAATGAGTTGCGAACTGCAAAAGCACTCCGCTCTCGGGTCGGTAATTTCTTGTTGGGTTTTTTAATTCTTGTTTTTTTTTTTTTTTTGGTTTGACGGTTCTCTCATCTTGTCTTGTGTTTTTTTGCGAGTGAGTGGGAGAGAGGAAGATGACGAATGGAGGTGATTTGATGGTTGGAGAAAAGTTTGCGTCCAACATGCTTCCGCCGACTGCGCATTCGCAGACTGTTGAGCCTCGGTCACTGTTTAATGCGTACTTGGCGGCATGTTCCGAGAACAATGCTGTTGCAATTGAGCGGGTAGCTGCGCAGCTTGAATCGAGTGTTGATCAAAACACTCCCTTGGACAATCTTGACCTTTCGTCGCTTTCGATCCAGTCGATGCGGGACATGAAGCCGCTGTGTGCGCTTATTCTCTCGAATCCATATTTGCTCAAGGTGGACCTGTCGAACCTGGAGCTTCCGAAACTTGATTGCTGGTTCGATATCGCAAAGGCAATCGCACAGAATGGAACTGTTCGGAACATTGTGCTCGATAATTCGACACAGCTGAACGCAAAGTCAGTTCTCAAGTTTTTCGACATCCTCGAGCGAGATTATGAGAAGATCGGGCAGACGCTCCAGTCTGTGCACTTGGTTGGTCTGTCGCTCCACGCTTCAAAGTCTCTCTCTAGGAAATTAAGAACAGTGCCTATCTTCTCTCTTCATATCGACAATGCACAGTTTGACTTGTCGACGTATTTGGAGAAGCTGGACGCATCCCAGTTTGAATTGAAAACAGATTCGTCAGGGGCCATCCAAAACTCTCGTGCACCCATTTCCCTGCTGTCGAAGATCAGTGCTGCAAAAAACGACTTTTCACATGCAGACGCATCGCCGATTTCGAAACTCTTGAGCTTAAGCACGTGTCTTGTGTCGCTTGATTTGAGAGACAACTACATTGCCGATAGCGGTGCGGTGCTGCTTGCACAGGGCCTTTTGCAGAATTCTGGTCTCGCTTATCTTTCTTTGTGGAACAACAGGGTTGGGAGGGACGGCTTAACAGCAATTTTGGAGAACACCATGACCCATCCAACGCTGACTACGTTGGAACTCGGCTGCAACGACTGCTCGTGGGACACAGATGGTGAAGTCGTCAAGCGGTATCTGTGCACGAACCGGAAGATTGGCTTTTTGGGTCTTGCGTGCTGCAAAATTCATGATGCGGTGCAGTCCATCTCTGTTGCCGAAGGCGTAGCAGACTGCCGATCATTGTGGGGAATCGATTTGCGGGAAAACTCCCTGGGCGGCATTGCCGGATTCATGGCTCTCTTCAAGGCTGTCGAAGTCGCAATGAACGATGCGGACCTAGAAAAGCGCGTTCGTCTGGAGCAGTGTGCGCTGACGTATCAGGAGGGCACAGAGGAAGAAGAGTGGGTCCGCAAAATTGAAGAGCGCGTAATGAGCGCAACTTCGCCTCGGTCCGCGGACGGTGATGCCGCAGAAGGCCAAGTCAACCAGGAGGAGACGCATCGAAGGACCTCTTTGCAACGAGTTGCTCCTGCCGGCTCGGCATCCAATGAGTCGCCGGTTTCCCATTCTGACTCTTCCGAAAGTGTAGAGTCGGAGGAGTCCTTTGAAAGCGCTGAGAATCTTGAGGAAGCGAATGATCGTGCAGAAATCGATGTGCAGGGTGGCGCCGTCGTGGAGAATGCGTCCCATGCACCAGTTGTTGCACACGAGTCTCTCGGGGATGCTGCTCCGATTGCGACTTCCCAAGCGCCGGTCTCTGCTGTGCAGCAGCCCGCTGTCGCTCAGAGTACTGCTGCTGTTGCACCGGCTGATGAAGATCAGATGAGTGTCGGTGATGAGCTGTCTGCCGAGGAAGTCCCGACTTCCAATTTGGACATGAGCTTTGAAGAGTCACGGGCTCAGCAATTTCACGTGGACGAAGAGGCGGCGGCTGAATCGATCTCTCCAAACAAGGCTGACGAGGAAGAGCAAGAAGTCGTCGAGCAGAAACAAGATGTTCCAGTCGTCCCCGAATTCCAATTGGAAACAGACCCGGTTGCGGGGCATGTGGACACCAATTCTGAAGACAGTGGACAACAGATTTCTGTTCCTGCGGATGATCTTCCCGCGTCTGCACCGGTGCATGATGCACACGACAGATCGGTTGCTGCGGCGGACTTTGTGGCAGCAGCCCAAGTTTCCGAGAACAACGCGGAACCAATGCACGCGACGGACACTCCTGAGGAGGCCGTCCCCGCGTTAGAAGGCATTGCGAAAATGGACGAGACCGTTCAGGATGAAGCGAACACCAATCCTGCAGAAGATCAGTTCCCGGCTGCAGAAGCCGCACGCGAATCATTGCCTCAAGAACCCGAGAGCCAACACTCGTCTCTAGAACAACCGACGACCATTGAAGAGCAATCCGTGAACGCAGCTGCTGAACACGAATCTCAAAGTGCGGCGAACACCAATGATCCTTTTGGCGACGTTTCTGTCCCGTCTGCTGAATTCGGCTCGTCAAACACCGAAGCTTCCACCGATGCTACGGATCCTTTTGGATTTGAAATTCCGCCGCCCCAACTCCGTTCGGAAAACGCATTTAATGACGCATTTGATCCTGCTCCGGCCAGCACAGCGGCAGCAGCAACAGCAGATTCGTCCGCATCCATTGATGACATGTTTGCTGGACTGTCAACGCAGTCTGTGACTTCCTCGTCGAATCCGTTTGAGGAAGACCCAAGTAAGAACGAATTCAGCGAGAAGGACAATGCTGCTTCGCCAGCGTCCTCGTTGTCTGCTGGCGAGCAGAGCCTGCCAGAGGCAGATTTGTTTGACTTTGGAGATTCGAGAGTTCACTCTGCTCCGCCTGCGGCAACTGAGCACGACGTTTCTGCGTCAGAAGTGAAGCCGGCGGAAGGAGATCTGTTTGACTTTTTGCAATAATGAATAACGTTATTACCTATTTTCATGTATACATACATATTATGGAGCGCCTCTCTTTTTATGAATGTCGGAAGGAAAAAGACAATGACAATGGTACGAATTTATGATCCAGTGTTTTCTACGATTTCGAGACTGCGGAGTGAGAAGCAGACGTGATGTGACAGCTTTCTTGGTAATCGTCGATATCCGGATCAGCTATCCGGATGAAATCATCGGGATGCTTGCGGAAGTAGGGAATGGTGCACAAAAGGGCTGCAAAGAGCAGCACTCCAGAAACAGTCCACACCAGCCATGGCAGCGATGGCCGGAGGGAAACGGAAAAGGCAAAAATGCCGGACATGATAAGTATGCCAAACCCTTGAGCAACGAGCGCAACGGCCAGTCCGCCGGATAGAATCTCAGCCTGCCGCGACGGAGTGATCTGTCGGGACACAATGGCAAGGTACGCCGGATACGCAAACATGATGAATCCAAACAGAAATACAAACAGAAAATACACAAGCAATGTTGAAGCAGCAGAACACCCAAAGGAGGCCAGTGCACCGCAGCACAGACCCAGTTGAAGCACAAATCGTTCCGACGTCTTCTTGCAAATCCATGGAGAAACCGCCGACGAAAACACGGCAACGGATGCCCACAAAACGAGCGACATTCCGTACTCGGATACGGAAGCATCATAGCGCTCTACCATGTAAAAGTATGAAATGGAATTGAAGCACGCCAGGGCCATCGCAACCACGATAAGAATGAACAGCACACCAGAAATGAATGGCGTTGTAAACAGAATTTGAAATGATCCAACAGGGTTCGCTTTCTTCCAGTCAATGGGCCTTCGCTTGTGTGACTGCAAGGTTTCTCTGACAAACACCAACAGGAAGACCACGAGCAGCAGCTCGATGCCAGCACTGATGAGCATGAGCACATTGAAAGAATATGACGTACTTGCAAGCAAGCCTCCAGAAAACGCACCCAGGATAATGGCAACTGCATTTCCAAAGACTGTCAACGCTCCGTAGTACGACGATCGATCATCCGGCGTGCTGATATCCGCCATTACGGACTGCGCAGACGGCTGGAATCCGCCGCAAAAGCCTTGGATGGATCGTCCGATAAACACGAAAAAAACGGTAGACTTTGATAAAACGAGAGACGCCAAGCAAGCGTCCGCAAACATTCCAAATGCCCCAAGCAGCAGCATCTTTTTCCTGCCGAAGCGGTCCGCCCAAACGCCCATCAGCGGCAGAAACGCAAACTGCAGGAAAATGTTGATGGCAGAGATCGACGCGAAAACAATTGTTGCCTCACTTGTGGACGAATATACGGACCTGATAAGAGCCGGAAGAAGAGTCGTGTAGATGACTTGTCCGTAAATGTACAAAAACGATGAAAAGTGAAATCGACCTCCAAGCCACGTTGCTTTCCAGAAGCTCACGGGTTGTCTGTGATTCAGGTCTCGGGCTTCGGTTTGTGGAGCATCCATCAGACCGCCACTGCTGTTCGCATCGCAGTACGAATCCGCCATCGATTCTCCGTGTGCGTATTGGAGAGTACAAAAAGGAAAGGGAGATATATATATATATATAAATGATAAACTACAAATTAAAAATGAAAATAATGAATTTATTATATATTTTTTTAATAACAACACACAGACTTTGTGCCGCAGTGCATTTGATGCAAGAACAAATCCTTTTTTGGAAGACCGCTGATTTATAACACGTCATTGTCATGCATACGGAAGGAAGCACACACATAAACAGACACGATCGATACTGGCCGACACCAGCACGTTTGTTTTCACTGGGAACTCGTGCTTACGCACGCTCGGCCAAAATTCAGCCTGCGACACCAGTTCGAGACATCTCAGATGGTACTCAAACATCATCGTCGAATCCGCTGCAAGACTGCCAATCCCAGCAACGTTTGTTCCGTAAGACGACCGAGTATCGCGAGCGGCGGAAGCAAAATGTTTGCATGTCCCGCGTGTAGCTCGCACATTGATCGAGATTGGGAACGGAGCGCGGAGCATTTATATGAAGAACGCCGTGAGGCGTGTTAAGATCTATCCCCTTCCCTGGCAACGGGGTGCAAGGATTGAATATGCATGTCCATTCGTAGATATGCATGTTCAGTGCATAATGTAGGCGTTGCAAGCAAAACTGATTAGCCCACCCTTGCAAGACATGAGTGCCCGCTTCCGCTCTACGGCCATCACGCCCCATCAACTGCCAAAAAAAACCATCCGCCCCGCTCGTTTTTCTTTTTCCCGAAACTGCCGGAGAAGTCGGGGATTCTCGCTTCTCGAACGGAAGTCCAAAAATGCGTACTCGACCACTATTGATGTTTTTGAACCGCCAAGAAGACGTCCTTTTCGTAGTCCAAGTTTTCCAACGAGGCGGAAGAAAGAAAGAAAGGAAAAAGAAGAGAAAGCAGGAACAGCAGTAAGGCGAAAGAGCAAATATACGTATGGAACACAACGACCCGGCAGCAGCGAGCGGCGATGGTTCGGAGAAAGGGAAGGTTGCTGAAGTAGAGGACGTTTTGGTGGTGTTGGGAGCGAATGAGAACTCGATGGTCTCCAACCATGACGGACCGGACTTTGTGATTACCTCGTCGTGCGAAGAATCAGTGGGAAACAACAAGGCTGTGAAGCTGGCAAATGGTGAAATCGGCGATATCCAGCAGGAAGATGAGGACGGTCACGATGAAAATCACTGCTCGACTGCTCGAGACTCGTCAATGGCACTCATGCCGCTTGCGGATATCTCGTCGTATTCTCTGCATCAACACTCCAATTGTAAGATTTCCGAGTTGGACAACAAAATCGACTGCGAATGCGACTGCGAAAGAAAAATGGACAGGAATGAGCGTGGGCAGTCTTCTGCTGCGGACTCGAGTCGTACGGCCAGGTTGCACAAGATCTTATTTACTGTATTTCTGTACATTTGCTTGACGATCGCAGTGGTTTTTTGCGCATCATCTGGTATCGTGATCAAGATGCTGCAGGATAAAGGATACTCCAGCATGCTGAGCATGGCCTGGCGCTTCCAAATCATGTTAATTGTCTTTGTGCCGTGCGCAGTGATCTTTGTGCGTTCGTTTCCACCCAACTATTTTCACTGGAGGACCGTTGCTCGTCTGTTTGGGATTGGAGCTTGCTTCTGGTTCTGGGTTGCAACGTGGGCATTTTCTCTCAACTACACCACAGTGACACTGTCGTTTGTGTTTACGAGTTGTCACGTTATTTTCATTGTTGTTTGGAGGAAGATCAGTCGCCAGCCGGTTTCGTGGGGAGAGATCATCGGTGCTGTCATTGGGTTTATCGGGCTCATTCTAAGTACTCTCGAGTCACTGATGGCGTCTGGGTCTGGCGATGGAACTCGAGTGCTGATCGGGAATTTGATCGCGCTCTCAGGCTCGATTGTCGGAGTCGCATACTTCCAGCAGCTGTCCTTTCGCGCACAGATTCCGTTCTTCCACTTTGTAATCCCTGTGCAGCTCACGGTTTGTGTGCTGTTCACGGTGTTTGCCTGTGCGGCGGAGGGCTATTCTGCAGAAGCAATTGGTGAGTGGACCGACCCGAACATTGTGCTGTACACGCTTTTCCTGGGTTTGGTGACTGGGGTTGCGGGCATTGGAATTTACCAAGTGATTAGCAGATACATTTCTTCAGTAGTGATTGCAGTTTCGACTTTGCTGCAGACAATTGCAGCAACGTTTTTGGCTTGGTGGCTTGGTGTGGAGCCCAATCCTACCGCGCTTGTCTGGACTGGATCAGTTGTCATGATTTTTGGCTGCTCCGTTGTTATATACTATTCGAACAAACTCAGTCAGCTGCAAAGCGCTTCTGCAGGCCCGTCTGCTGCGGATGGCCAGCATTCCGTCCTGGCAGCGTCGGACAAGGTGGACTCGAAAATGGACGCCAATGTGTCTCCTGAGCAAATGCAAGACAGTGAGCAGCGCGATAGCAGAGCCACCGATGCAGCGATTGCGGAGTAACGCTGCGTCTTGTAATATCTCGGTGTCTTTTCACGTTGATTTTCACTGTCTCGCCTTTTGTCCGTCTTATAGTGGTGGTGATGCTGGTCTTTTGCAGCGTCTGCGTGTCTTTTGTTTCAATTGCAGAGAGTATTTGTTTGTGCGTTTTTCTTTGGCCTCACCTCGGCTTACAGTTTCTTTTAAAATTCGTGCATTGTAGCGCATATATATATATAAATGTGTGTGTGTGTGTGTGTCCATTACCATCGTTTTCCCACAGCATCAATCGTTTTGCAAATTTCATGCACAGAGGAGTAGTTGAAAAGAAGTGAGAAGGTAAATCACCGAGAACACGCACAAAAGAAGCAAATGAATTCTGGCAAAAAAAAATGCCGTTGCCACTTATTGCGATATGATGAAGCGATCTAAAGCGCACGCAAACAGAACCACTGCCACGCGCCATGCGCATGCGTCTGCTATCTTGACAGCTCCGTCACACGATGCCCGATTCGTTTCGCCCCATTTTGATCACTAAATCCCTATACACACGCCCCCGCGTTGCATTCTCACACAGCGACGCTCTTTTCTTATTTTTATTGTCCATGCAATGCACCATGTAAGTCACGCCCGGAACGCTGCGCAAGACCCGTGACAATCTCCACCGCCACCTTCCAGCGCTGGGCCGCCGCCAGGAAAGATCGCCAAGGCGACAACTGCGCGGCTGCGCTACTCGACGAGACGCGCGAATTCGCGGGGCGGCAGGTGTCGATTGTGACTTGTGACGGAGGAGTACACGTCTAAAGCGTGCGGCCGTTGCGGGGGGAAATGCATCGCAAGGTGTATGGCAAGGTGTGTTTTGTTGCCCATCGTGCAAATGCACGGTCGACCGCGATTGGAACGGCGCGCGCAACATCTACATCTATCTTAGGAACGTCTCTCATGCCGAGGGGCGTGTTGGGGCCTACCCCCTTCCCAATCATGATATGCATGTTGGGTTGCATCATTGATTATGGGGAGTGATTAGCGATGATTATCCGTGTTTAGCGTACAGTGTAGGCGTTCTACTGAAAAAAAATCCCGTCAGATGCATTCATCTGGATGTAGCAGAGCAATTAACACTTGTTGTGGTTACGTAATCCCCCCAGTTATAATCATGCTCGCGCACGATGCCCTTGTTCGTAACCAACATTTTGTTGGCAGACCATTGCAGCAAGGAACTAGGGCCGTGAAATGACTCGCGACCACTTTCTGCCACGATCTTCCAGTCTTGCATATCAAGTAAAAAGACAGAGCCACGGAATATGTCGCAAACGCCAAGCAACTCCGTGCCGTCGGGGGTCGACCAGAATGCAATATCGTCGAACATGGTTTCCTCCAAATGGAACACCTCAGATGCTGCCGTTGCTCTTCCAGACGCAGGATCAACGTCCAATCTCACAATTTTTCCAATGTCTGTGGCAAACAGCTTTCCATCTTGGTATTTCAGACCATTCGGATGCATAACCATGGGTTTGGCTGCAGCTTGTTCAACAAGCGAGACGTTGCCAGTCTCATCAAGAGTTACAACTAGGACTTGACCCCCCGAAATCAAAGAGTCGTACTGAGAGTCGGCAATCCAAAGCCGACTGAGCCCGTCTGTCGCAACTCCGTTCGGCAGTGACACCGATTTTCCAAACGTATGAATTTTCTGAAAAGAAGGAAGTCTCCCAGAGGCAATGACGCTGTCCACATCATGCTCAATCGATACATACAAGTCGCTTTCTGAAACTGCATACAGGCGAGACTGGATGAAGGACATTCCCAGCATGTACGTGTTCTCATCGAGCAATGGAATTTGCGGCTGACCTGTCGGAATGTAATACAGGTTGTCTCCGCCCGTAACGAACAGGTTTTTGCGCGGAGACAAGATTGAATTTTCAGCATCGTACAGCTTCTCTGCAATTTTCACAGTGTCGGAAAACGAACATGCAGCCTCCGCGAATGAAGCAGCAATGAGGAAAAAACAGGCGACAGCATATAAAGTCGAGGCTACCATCCTTTATGCGAATTATCAGGGTCACCGTCGAAAAAGGGTAACAAGAAAACAAGAAAACAAGAAAACAAGAAAACAAGAGAAAAAGAGAAAAAGAGAAAAAGAAAAAAAGAGAAAAAGAGAAAGAAAGAGGGAAACACGGTGTTGTAGTACAGACTTTTTAATCTGCAGAAGCGAAGAAGTCGATTTGATGACCGAGGCTGGCGAGCTTGTCTGAAGGACGAAGTCTGCGACAGTTCGTATCGAACAACGGTTCGGCTTCCGCAAGTCCCATCGTAATTTCCTTCCTGTGGAGCACGGCATCGAGCACACGTTCTGGAAACGGTTCTGGCGGTTGCACAAAAGGCTCGGACGTACTGAACGAAACATACTTGCTTGTGGGTCGGAAGTTGAGAACCATTTGAGGTTGCAACACCGAAGAGCCATGACTAGCGGCGTTGTTGGACACCTCGTTGGTACCCTCATCAACAACGTCTGCTGCTGCAGACTTGTGCACCGAGTTTTGCGTGGCCCACATCTTCAGATCCAGTGCGCTCGGCAAATGAAACGTGGTTACAAAAGGAATGGTCTTTTCTGCATCTGCAATGGGATCCGAAGTAGTGGACTGTGGCTCTCTGGCGAGCGTTTGGTGCAGAGAAGCTTCAATCTTGGACTCGATCAAGGTAGGCACCTTGAACTTGGTGATGAAATCGCTACGTGCTGCATCATCATCTTCTTGTTGATGTTGTTGTTCTTGTCCTTCTTTTGCAGGTGACTGACCAACGAACAGCGGGGCAACCGGTGGCAATGGGTTCTTCGGAGCGTGCAGAGGACGGCGCAGCACAGGAGTCTTTGGATGCGGAAGGAAGGACTGGAACATCGAACGAGACTCGAACGATACCAAGACTGGTCTGTCTGCGCTTGATTCGATTATTTTGGGTCTTGCAAACGACGATTCGTTCATGGAAATGTTTTGCGCACTCGTGAACGACTCGGAGAGTTGATTGCCGGATGCATCCGCAGTGCACACCGATAAGACAGAATTGTCAGCGTTCACAACGGCGCTATCATTCTTCAATGTCGAATTCAACAGAGTCATCTTTGCATCTGCCTCGATCCCTTTTCGCGGGGCAGTTCGAGGAGGCTGCACTTCTTGCACCGCAACTGCATCTCGCCGGTACTGTCGATCAGGGACATTCGGATGTGTTCCCGCAGCTTCAAAGCTGTTCGGATCCGAGAGCGACGGCCTTCGCACAATCTTTGGTTTTAGCAGCTCCGATTCGCGCGACGGGAGCCTCTTCTTTTGTGCATCTCTTTTGCACAAGCTCTTTTCCAACAAGAATCCGGGATCTCGGTTACGAAAAGTGCAGGTTTTTGTTTCTGAAAACAACTGCAATTCTCTTCTTGTCAGCGCCACTTGATCATTGAAAGCTCCATCAAACGCTACGGAGACCAAAAACACCCAAGAAATCGCCAACTTTGACTTTTCAACTGGTCTTGGTAGCCTGCAGTCGCAAGCAGTGTATAGATCATCAACGGTTACCCGACGTCGTGATTTTCTTCCATTCAAAACAAACAAAGAAATGAGTAAATTATTGCACTAGTAAGCATCCCGTCCTTTCTTTTTTTTTAAAAGTTGCACATACCGATCTGCAAACGAGAACAAGGAAGGCCCGTCAAGAAGCAGCAACACATCATTCTTCGATATGAAAGCGCAAACATCCCCTTCATCCACATATGCTTTTCTGCTGAAGTCGAGAATCCAGATTAGCTTCTCAAGAACTGCCTTCTCTATATGTACATCACACTGGAACATTGTCCGCAAAATTAAAATAAAAATAAAAATAAAATAAGGTAGCTCGCTCGCCGTTCTCTTGTTCTTTTCTTTTCTCTCTTTTTCTTTTTCTCTTCTTTTTTTTCTTTTTCTTGTCGTTTTTCCGTCGATGAAGGAGCGGTTTGCGATGAAGCTGCGCGCACACAAAGGAACGTTGAGGTTTTTTGCTTCAGTTGCAAACAAACGTTGTACCTCGTGTAAGAGTGGCCACATGAGTCGTTGAGACCATTTGGGGAAAATTCGAGGGAACGCATCATCTACAAGCGACAGCGGACTGTCCTCCTCACGCTCGAGCACACTCGCAAGAGAGGGAGGGAGAGATTCACAAAAGGCAATTTTTATTCCAAGAACCGACATCCAGAACGCACAGATAAACATGCCAAAAGAGAAAACATTCGGATTTAAAAAGTCCATACCTAATCGAAATGATTGCACGAAAAGAAAAAGGACAGAATGCGAGGACATCGCAGCAATGAGAAAAAGACAATTCAGCAACAACGATATTAAAATTAAAAAAAAGAGAGAGATCTGGAGAAGAACTTCAGAAACATAAACATGAGTGATACTAACGTAAAGCAGCAACAGCAGACATCAGCGTCTTGGAGGCCCCTCAGAGGCTCTCGAACTTCCTCACAGCGTGTCATTCTCTGCAGCATCGCTGTTGGATCGCCGCAAGGGCAGCATGTCCTCGGATTCGGGCTCGTCACCATACTCTTCCATCTCTGTGTACATGTACGACGGCACGCCAGGACTAGCCGCGACGATAGCACTGGAAAACACGTTGATCCAGGCGCCTCGCGCCTGGTCTCGGAGCTCCTCGGATGCGGAGCTCATCAGCTGGTTTTGCTCTTCTGCTTTCTTGGTCACATGCACCTTGCGCAGTTTTCGTAAAAACGCAATCATAATAACCCACGATATGGTAGACAGCGACAGAGAAAGAAGAGTCAGCTTTCCACACAGTGCGAACGAGTTGAATGCGTTGTGATAATCATATGTCACATGCTGCCCATCGTTCGTCACGACATGAAACTGCCCACGGGGACGAAGAAAGGGATACGTTACGGAAGGAATGAAGAGCAGAATGAGTTGCATCGTTCCAGCGAATAGTATTCCCAAAAACGACTTGAATGTAAGTCGAGGTTCCTTAGACCATGTTAGTACGATAATGATGACGACTGTGATGAGCTGGAACCCAAACGCACATCCAGCGAGAACCAGACATGCGTACGTCCCTTCGCGAAACGACCTCCACGCATTCAGCCACTCGTCGTAATCCCCTTGACCGTGCTGAAAACCGGACTTGATGTACTCGTGAGTGTACGAATAAAAGTAGTCCACAATGAGCTCTTCATCAGCGCAAATGTCGGAATCTCCTTCCTGCGAAGTTTCCGTTTCAGGATTGCAAAACTCTTTCTGCGCAACACGTAAGCCGACATTCCTGTAGTAATTGCAATCTTCAATCGACGGAACGCTGTACGTCTGCGTCTGCCTGTCAAAGGACCATGGATACTCGTACGACCATTGATCAACAATCAGCACTCCAATGAAGATGAGCATGGAGAGGATTAACAGATATTGAGATACCTTCACCCACAAAAGGTAGCGCATTTTCTTCGTTCTTGATAACCGAGCTGCTGCCTTGTTGTTCCTTCTTTTTGAACAGTCTCTGGAGAAACGTCAGAGGAAAAATGCAAGCGCTCTCGGCACAGAACGTCCATTTTTGACTCGTTGAAGTCCAAGATCTACGATACGCAGACGGTGCCGAAATTGCGAAAATTTCCCCGATTCTTTTGGCATTGAGAGCGAAAGAAAGAAACACCGTGCTGCTACTTGCTCCGAGAGTCACCTACCAAGGCAGCCGTCTTTGAATTTTTATTCACGTATTTTTTGCCCCTCAGCAAAAGTGCGATCATTGGACATGGAGGGGGCAGATCGTGTGGAACTTGGCGGCAACACAGCTCCCAGAGATCGCCGAGGGTGGAGGTACAAGAACAAGAACAGAGAATACGCATTCTTTGAGAATACGGGTTGGACAGAGAAGCCAAATGTCAAAATGGTGGATTTCCACACTTGTGATTTTCCTTTTGAAGAGGCCAAGGAAGCCTTTCTTGCAGAGTTTCCTTACTGGCCGTCTGTGCGGCCTGCGGAGGTAAGAGAGCAGCCACCTGTTGGTGCAGAGTTGAATGTTGAATCTGCGTGGAACAATCTGTATCTTCACCATGAGCACGGTGGCTATTTCCCTCCCAAATCCTATCTGTTCAAGGCATTTCCAGAACTTTTGGCACTTGAAGATGAAACCCGTGAGCCGTCGGTGCTCGTGGACATTGGATCTGGTCCAGGCGCCTCTCTTTACCCTGTGATCACGACGGTTTCATCGAAGCACGCGTTCGTGATGACAGATTTTTCTGCTCAGGCGTTGGCAATCGCGCGCACAAATGAAGGATGCAAAGGGAGGAATGTCTCATTTGTCCAGTTTGACCCTACGAAATCAGATGCTTCAATCGAGTTTCGGGGAATGAACAGCAACTTCGCCGATATCTTGCTGTGTGTCTTCATGTTGTCTGCGACGCCGCCGTCGTCAACAGATGTCGTGCTGAACCATTTTGCAAACGTTGTCAAGACTGGAGGCTACATTTTCTTCCGGGATTTTGCAGCTTTTGATATGATTCAAGCACGATACGAGCGCAAAGGTGGACGGATTTGTTGGACAGAGGAACTGAGTCTCGATACTGGATATTACGCAAAGGGAGACGGCATCACGGTCCGCTTTTTTTCAGTTGATGAAGTTGTGAACATGTTCAGAAGACATGGGTTTGAATGCATTGAATGCGTGTACCACTGCAATCGCCAAAATAACAGAGCCAACGGCATACGAATGGACCGCGTGATGGTGAATGGACGCTTTCGAAAGATGCAGGCGGATTGAACCAATTGTTTTCGTCGTTGTTGGTTTGTTGATTTGTTTTTGTTTGCGTTTTGATTCTCTCTCTCTTTTTTTTTTTTTTTTCATTTTGGCACCAAGTTTTGATGCTCCCATTTCCAAGTCAGTGATTCCAGCTCGGTTACCTGTGATTCCGAAGCACCGCCAGTCTTAGGCACTATCGACAATGTCCACATGCCTGTGTACCGACAAGCATTCGGCGTGTTGGACCTCTTCTCGAGGAGATTCACGAGCTCTTTAATCCATCCTCCATGGGAAACGACCAATAAGTGATGATCTTCTTGCTTGTGCACGATCGGAATGATCGTGCTTTTCAAGAATAGCCGAACTCGTGATTGTACGTCTTCCCAGGATTCGCCGCCTTCTTCTTTGTAAAATCGCTCATACTCGCCAATTGAACCATACTTGTTTCGAAGTTCGCCGTCGGAACTCCAGACGGCTTCCATGGTCCTTTTTCTGAGATCTTTCGGCTTCCCTTCGAAATCCACGCCTGCTTTGCGTTCTCTCAGCAGCTGATCGTACACACACGGGATTTCTGGATCCAAGTTCAGCAGTGCAAGAGTCTCCTTGGTGCGATGCAGGTCCGAGCAAAATACTCTGGAAAACAACGTCCAATCATCGGCATCTGCAGACGGATCCAATGGGAAGCAACAAAACTCGTGCGGATCGTCCAACTGAACGCCATGCAAAAACTCTCCAAGCCGAGCGCATTGGCGGCGACCAGCAAGAGTCAATGGAGAATCGGACTGGCCTTGAATCACACCTTTTACATTCCCCTCTGTTTCGCAATGTCTGATAAACGTAATCTTCATTGAGAAACTTGGGCACTGGCAGTCTCTCCTTGTCCCTCCCCAACTGACCGGCAAGAAGACTGCGATTCTTTTTCGCAGAAACTATCGATTCGGCTTCCGGCTTCCGGCTTCCGGCTGAAGTCGGTTTTGCCCAGACTCGCTAGCATCAAAGCCGAACAAAAACAAAGCACACCAGGCGGAAACAAATATTTGGTTTTCTTCCACGAATCTGCCCGATCCCGGAGAACCACGTAGATCGTGTGGCGCAGCGAGTGTCAGTCGTTATCGATACTTCGCTGTTATTTGTTCTGTGCGCTTCATCGTCAGCATCATCATCATTGTCGTCGACGTCGTCATCATGATCATCTTTTTCCGTCCCATCAGACGTATGCTCCTCCGGACGCAGCCATTGCGGCTGTGCAGGGTTCGGCACACAAAGACGAATGTCCAGAGCAGCGTTTCCGTCACGTGAGACGAACCGACATTTGCGACGTCACCACTCCTGCTTCTTCTATCAATGAATTCAATCCGTTAGCGTCAATACGCGCGGATGCGGAGTTCGGGACCCTTGGCCTATGAAGTGGAAAACGTTCACGTCTGCAAGAAACACAGAGTCAAAGAACGAAGCGTTCGTGGACTACGAAAAAAGGAAGATTCCGACGACAGCTCTCGACAGGAGGTTTTTTCGTCTGCGGCGTGTCGGCATCGCCAATGTGCGAGGGAAGAAACAAGACCACAAACAAAACAAAAAAGAGGAAGAAGAAGAAACAAGTAAGGAAACCGAGGATTTATGTATTTGCATGTTTACACGGAGGACTGTTCAAACCTTCATGGTCGAGTAGTGTTTTTTAAATTTAATAGTAACATTAAATATTACACTTGGTGCTCACTCGCTGTGGAGAGAGGGTTGTGCCCAAAAATCAAAACAAGAGTCGACTATAAAACTCGAACAGTCGCAAACGATTGAATCTTTTGCTCACGCGGTTTCTTGCAATTATTATTATATTATTATATTATTATTATTATTTTTTGTTACTGTTTGATTTGGCAATTGGAATTTGTGTGGCTCGCTTATCCATGTTTTGGCAGGATCGCAATGAAGACACTGTCCGTGTTGTGCCATAGATTGCACTTTAGTGCTTTTGATTACAGAGAACCCACTGATGAACATCAGGAACTGGTGTCGGAAGTCCGATCTCTCATTGCGGTTTCGCCTGTTGATGAGTTGCAAAGCTGTATGCAAGGACTTGCAATCGATGTTGGAGCTTCGCCCTTTGTAGAAACTCGTGCAAAGTACTCCATCCTGCTGCTGTTTTCTTCCATCGTTGACTTCTCAAAGTTCGCCAGTCCTTCTAATAAACGAGAGATCCTTGGATGGATGAAGTGGTGTCGCTGGTGGATTCAGCCTGTTCTGACGGACATCCAACAGCATCCGCCCGCTGTGCACTGTTCTCTTGTACCATATCTGCGCACCATGCTGGTAGCGTTCCCATTAGCAACCACGACATCCGCGTCCGTTCTGAGCATTGCTTGTGCAGATGCCGCTGTGTCCCTCTACCTTGCAGGGTACCTTGAACACCACGAAATTTGCTTATGGTTGGATGCGTTGTCGCTCTGGAACAGTTCCAGAAGACCTCTATATGCACATGGCTTAGGGCTTATTCGACTCTGGCTTCATGAGCAGTATGTCAGGCAGCAGAATGATGCGCTGCTCGCCAAGGTTGCGGAACGCCAACAGTTGATTGTGGAATTTGATTCGACAGACATGGGTGCGCCGTCTTCGTCAAATGCCACTGCGATTCCTCCAAGTGGATCTCATTTGCTAAAATTTTGCATGGAAGATCCCAATTACCGGAAGGAGCTTTTTGGCACGGCAAACGACATGTTCGCTGGTTCCTTGTCAATTTTTGCAGAACAGCATCCTGACGAAGTCAAAGTACAAGCGTCCATCTGCTTGTATTTGGTCTTCGAAAGGTTTTTAGACGAGAAGAAGAAACTGTTCGTTGCGGAGAATGCTCAGAACTGGATGATGGAGTCGTCAACTGCTGGGAACAAAGATGGCAAGTGTGAAGAAGAAATCAAGCAGTACGAGAGATGGAGACGTGCGATAGTGCGGGACGTGATTCAGATCAGTTGGACGCGAGAGTGGGCCCGCTTTCTCGTTAGCGTATGGATCAGCCATTTGGTAAGCGTTTTGAAGACTCCCGAAAGGAAGGATGTTGTTTCTGACAAGATCGGTGCCATGATAGATGGCATCTCAATTTCATCTGTGGAGGACTTGGATGAAGGCAGCGCGTCTATCCTGAGCGCATTGTTCATCCAAGCCCTCTCCGTGGATCCCGAGAACAAATCGTTTGCAAATCGACTGTCCAGCATGGCACAAAAATCCTCTGTATTTTTGTCGTGCTTCATTTCGTCATGTGCGTCTATGAGAGACGTAGTCCTGCCCCGCGATGTGTTGGTGTGTATTCGCCAGCAGTGCAGCCTGCAGATAATCTCCCAGGATGCTGTAGCTTGGAAGCGCATGCTTGTAGGGATTTCTTTTAACATTTTCTCGGATGCTGTGCAAAAACAGAAGAAATTAACGGAAGCGATTGTTGTATTGGGCGTTAGCGAGTGGGATGTCTTGTTGGATGTCATTTCAGAGCATAAGACTGTGTCCGGACTTGAAGAAAAGGAAGGAGTCAGCTTGAATCCCTCGATGTTGATGCAATCTGTGACTTCTACGCCGGAGTCTGAAGGCAAGAAACGATGGATTGTTCGAGAAGTTTGCGCCGCGTTTCAGCATTTTGTAGATACCAATGAACCACAAGTAGACCATTGTTTTGTGGCGCTTGTGCAGAAGTGGAATTCTCGAAGTCGATCTGACACTTTGATTTCAGTGGTGGCTGCGCTAGCAAGCTTCATGTCCGCTGCTTGCACCGCGAATGTTGTTGAGCTTTGTGTTCGCATACTCAAGCAACGGATGGCGGTGGAACACATTGTTGACCAGGTGGATGACCAGCTATTCTCAGTTTTGGCGCCTCTGCTGGTGCTCAAAACCATTCCTTTGACGCTGTTTGCAGATCTTCTTCCTGCTCTACGTCTGGATCTCTTCTCATGCTTGATCAAGTTGACAAAAGATGTCCGACAGCATGTCAGACGAGTGGCGAGCGAGGTCCTTGCGCGTTCCTCGGATTCGTCATCTCTTCTCGAGTTTCTGGCCTCTCTGGATCCTGTCGTGGATTGGAGGCTGCGCTTGTTTCTTACTTGTCAGATTCTTTCGACTACCCCTGCGATTCTTCCTCAAAGTCATTTTGAATCCCTGATTGGAGAACGTCCGATGTCGGATGAACTTGCAGCTGCCCATTTTGAGACCATCAGCCTTTATGTTGTCACTGTACTGCAAGGTTTTCTTGAGCCCGAAATGATGCATGCATTGTGGACGTTCCCCACTGCTGCAGGAGTTTGTGGCAGAGCGGTTTCGCTCATTCTATCTCAGCGCCAAAAATTGTCCGGAAGTCAGCAACCCGTTTCTCTTCAAAACTGCCTCTCCCTTCTGCACTCCATCATGCTCCATGTTTCTGCATGCAATGACTCAACATCATCTCAGTCCGGTTCAATCGAACGATGGCTTGAAGTCGTGTTTCACTTGTCATTTCTCATCTCGTCTTTGATTCCCTCCGATTTTGAATCCTCTATCATTTTGGATGTGATGCAGTGGTGCCTTAAGACACTGCGCTTTCAGCAACAAGATGGCATTCGCTTCCAGGCTCTAAAGATCACAGGAGCTTTGGCATCTCACATCGCGGATGAGGCGGTGGTTGAATCGGTACAATCTATTTGGACGTCGCTGGCGAGAAATGCATCACCTCTTGGTGCACTCGCACAGCAGCTTTTGTCAGCCATCATCACTGCTTCCTAAGTGCAAACCCCAGTTTTCCCGCCAGCGTACTTCGAGAGCACAACAGTGCTTTTTCCGTGAGATGTTTACTTTCGGCTTCCACTTCAATGTTTTGCAAACTGCCGTAGGTCTCGTTTGGGGAATAAGAGATTTGGGGTGTTGTTCTTTTGGTTCGTGTTGGGGACACTCTTTTTTCCACTTGTTGCTTGTTCTCCTTGCTTGTTTTGCACAGCAAGCAAATGAAGACCAAAGGTGTATTTGTGCTGTTTGAAGACGGAAACGTTTCGGCTTTGAGCCAGGGGTTTCGTTCTGTTGTTAAAGAGAGCGGATGCGGGTCGTTCGTCGTAGAGAGTGGTGACGTGCTTTCTCAAGCGTTGTGTCCTTCAGGAGTTGTATGGTCTTATTCTGCATCTCAGAAATGTTTTTTTGTTTAATTATATTTTTTCTCATTTTTTGTCGGTCAACATCTGTGTTTTGCTTATCTCTAGAATAGAGCCAATCTTTAAGCAGTCGCTTCAGACGGATTCAATCTCGAATCGTTATTTTGTCCCATGACGCTCCAGATGCATCTTTGCAACGCTGCATGTCGCTGTTTGATTCTTGCGAGGTGACGTCTTCTGTTGATGGTTTTTTGATGGAGTTGTCACAGCATGCTGCTCTTCAAGAATCGCCTGCAGCTTCATCAAACGATCTGATGTTTGTCTACGTTGCAAAAAACATGTTCAACACGATTGTCAGTCGACTGGATGCAGTAAGCGATGTCATTCATCGCAGTTCTTGTACTCGGAATTCGGTTCTTTCTGTAATTGCGAACATTTCGTCGGACCAGATGGAGCTTGGGTCTGCAGTCTTGGAGGTTTTTGAAAAGTGTGCGTCCTCCACCCTGTGTCCATTTCGTCCGCGCCAATCGTGGCAGCTCGTGGACTCGACTGTTGACAAGACGCGTATCGGCACGTTCATCATCAGCGGCCGCAACTGGGTGCGCGTGGATGAATGCGATTCGCTTTCAGTGAAGGACTGTGTGGCACGTGGTGCTTATCCTCCCCATGCACTCCGCTTTCTGCTTCCCGAACTCGTTTACAAGATGGGCTTTGCTGACAAGTACGGAGCCTAACAGCTTCCCAGTTTTGTACAAAATCACACACTGTAAAGATGATCTTGCTTGTTTGTTTTTTGTTTTGTTTCGCCAGAAAAGAAAAGGAAGGGGGGGGGGGGGGGGGACGGCCCACACAACAGACCAAGAACAAGGCATTGAGAGTTTATATAAGAAGAGAAGAGATCGCAGCAACAAAGCAAGACAAAAAAACAGGGAAACAAAAAGAGAAAACGGAGGACAAAAAGATCTATGTGGTAATTCAAAAGCACTGCAAAATCCTAGACAGAAGAAAAAGAAAAGGACATGCAGAAACAGCAGATTTTTTGGACTTCGGTTTAGTGCGCATGTGTATGGTCCTTCTGCGCAGCCTGCTGTTCATTCTTGAGTTTTTCTAATTGCTTCTTGTGGTGCAAACACTCGAAATAATCCTCGCGGAGAGCAGCACACGGACCGATCGAGTTGTTCTTTGACATGCATTCGCTGAACGTCATCCACGCGGTGTAGCACCGGCCCTGTGTTCCCTTGACTCCGAATCCAGAAGACATGCTTGATCTTGAAGATTGAGAAACGCCCAGATAGATATGTCCCTTTCTGCACAAATCCAATGTCGACGACGCTAGACGGCGAGTGTGCGTTTTTTCTGGGTCTGTTTTTTGTGGGTTTTTTTTTTTAAAAATAAATTGTGAAGGACGACGCCTTATGTTGTTTTTTTCAGTCGCTGGCTTTTTGCTGCACCCCTCTCCCACACAGCAGCATCAAAGAATCAAAACGAGGAGTGGGGGGAGCTGACTACAGTCCGTTTTCTCTTTATGCTGGATTGCCGCACGATCGGCAGATTCGACACTTCCAGTGGGGTTGGGGAAGTTGGGGCGATAAGGATGTGACAACTCGCACACACACGCAACACACACACAAATACACAAACAACAAGTCACGCAACAGCAACCACCCGGGTTCGAGACGGAATCTCCGAAGAAAGACAAGCGAAAACTCGGCTGTTTTGTTTACTCCTCTGATGAACAAGCCTCTGATGTCAGAATCCAGTGTACCAAAGGATCGAAGCGCAACTGCAGTAGGATCGAGCGCAGCTGCGTCCCCCACACTCCCTCCATCTCGAACACAGCCAAACAGTGGAAATCTC
This sequence comes from Andalucia godoyi, assembly GCA_009859145.1. NCBI lineage: Eukaryota > Jakobea > Jakobida > Andaluciidae > Andalucia > Andalucia godoyi. Next base: position 89,668 of record VRVR01000042.1, read on the forward strand.
GGAACAGCTGCGGATCCACCGACACGAAAGCGAGACCGAGCGACACCGGCGTTTGCAAAGTCATCCTTCTTTTTGTTGTTTGCCATTGGTGTCATCCTGTGTATAGTCGCAAAATCCAATGCTTTTTCATTTCTGAGCAGCGTTCCTGCCATGGATTCGTGCAATGACGACGGTTGTCGTGGGTTATTTGCAGTGTTTCGCATATGTTGGGCAATGTTCATTTTCTTCGCAGTGCATTTGATTCTCACTCTCATGTTCAAAACGAGCCCAGAGTTCAAAGTCAGTGTCCAAAGGGACTGGTGGTTTTTCAAGATCATCTTCTTCTTTGGGTTGATTGTCGCTGCGTTTTTCATCCGGAATGGCGTGTTTGTCGGATTTGCATATCTGTTCTTGATTCTCGGTGCTTTGTTTGTGGTGATGCAAGTTCTTATTCTTATTGACTTTGCCTATGACTGGAACGACTCGTGGGTGAAAAAAGAGAAGAATTCATATCTCGCAGGTCTTCTGGCGGTTTCTCTGCTCTTGTTTGTGGCGGGCCTGGTGGTTGTCGGTTTCATGTATTACTGGTTCACAACAGATGGAGCTTGCCACCTCAATAAGTTCTTCATCTCCATGACCTTGATTTTCGGAGTGGTTACCACAATATTGTCTCTTAGAGTCAAGCACGGAGCTCTGCTGCCTTGTGCGGTCGTGTTTGCTACCACAGTTTACTGGACGTGGTCTGCTATATTTTCTGAGCCTTCGTCTAGTGGCTGCAACTCGCTGCGAGGGTCTTCCAGATTTGAAACAGCGCAAATTGTTATTTCCGTCACTCTTGCGTGTTTGTCGATGGTTTACACAGTGATGAGAACCACTTCGCAAACGCAGGCGTTCTCCACCGAAAAGCCCGAGGAAGAGGAGCTCAAGAAGGAAAAATACTGGCTGTTTCATACGATCATGGTCGTGGCCTCTGGCTACTGTTCAGCAGCATTTTCGAATTGGTCTTTTGACGGGTCGACAGACGTATCGTCCATTGATGAAGGTTGGGTGTCGACGGGTATAAAGATTGCTGCTACGTGGCTGGCGGCGCTTCTTTATATCTGGTCATTGATTGCACCGTATGTCTTCAAGAATCGCGATTTTGGTTGGGACTAGACTGATCAGCCAATTCGTGGACTACAATTTACTACAGATCGAATCCTGAACATTGTCCGACGGAGGATGTTGCAAGAAGGAGTGGGAGAGACAGAAACGAAATAAACAGCGAAATATTGATACAAGAAAAAAGAAAAGAAGAAGAAGAAGAAGAAGAAAATTAAGGGGAAAGCTTCTTTTGCAAGTCCTTGGAAGGGCTTGAGTGGCGCATGACAAATGCTTCGCGCTTCGAGAAATCACGCTGCTTGGACCAAGCATCAGTCAACGTTTGAGTGGTCAGTTCCTTTTTCCTACGGACTTCTTCCCTCTCGGCTAACAATTCGCGACGAGCTCGTTCTGTCGCTTCTGCCTGGAACTTGCGCTCTGCTTCCATCTCCTGTCGCTTCAGGAGTTCGCGTTCAGACATTTGTTCGTCAAGACGATCACGGAAAGCAGCCTTGTTCCGGTGATCCTGCTCGCGGGTAAGGTAGGATTCTGGTCGAGGAAAGGGGGCATCCACTGGAGCTCGAACAAAGTCAGTTTCGCGCTCTTTACGAGACTTTGCTTCCTCCATCTGTTTCTGCAGCATCCTTCGCATTTCGGCCATCTCCATGCGGTGTTCCTCTCTATGAATTTGCTCCAGTTTCTTGGCGTTGACCACTTGCGCATCAAACTCCAATTGCCGAGCATCCTCGGCAGACCGACGAACTTCGAGATCGCGGCGGTATCGATCAGCGGCATCTGCCATAGCATTTTGCAATCTCGCTCCTGGCGGCATGTTGATTGCATTGAAAGCAACATCAGGCGATGCCGTCAGAAACTTGTAGGACTCTGGAGATGTTGGCATTGCACCCAGCGTCGCGTCCAACGAAGCATGTGGAGAATCAATATCTGCACGGTGAGATTGCACTAGGTTTTCAGCAGCATGCTGGACATCGAAGAGAGAATCGCGCGTGCCCTTGTATTTTGCATACCGTACGGCGCTGCGCCGCAGCTGTTCATTCTTCTCGATAATTTCTCGGCGCGGATCATCAGCAGCAAGTTCATCAATGTAAGAGACTTCCGGTTTTTTCAAAGGTCGCTGGTTCGCAATGTTTCCGCCGTCAAAAGCTCCTTCAACCAACATGGAGTTGGAATGAGAAGTCGCGTCGCGATAGCCAAGGCGCGCAGGAACAGTCTTTGGGCTCAATGTGGCCGATTCTAATCCGAACAACACAGAAGGTGACATGGCAGAGGCCGACAATGGACGGTCGGCTGTTGCTGAAAAAGGCATCGGAGAAACAATTGACGGAGTGTTAAGACGGTTCGGCGACACTGGTCGGAACTTGGACGTCGGTGCTGAAAGCGTGCCATGGCTAGACGAGAGTGCTCGTGTCTCTTGTTCAATTTCTGTCAACGAACCCACAACATGTCCATTTTGCGCAACTGCAGGGGGTGCGGCTGGAGAGGCAGTTGAAGAGTGCTCAATCTTCATGACCTGCACATTTGAAGACTTGTGGTTCTTCGAAAAATGGAAGTGCAAAATCTTCTTGTCAGACAATAAGCGACCAAAACCAAAAGAGACATCCACGGCAAAACCAGTGCCAATGGCAACTCCCAGTTGATCCACGAGGTGCTTGATAACATTCTGCACCCACTCCTTTCGCGCTTGCATATTCTGGACGATAATCGACACATTCACCTCCACTGTCGAGACCAACTGCCTGTTCGCAGACTTTTGCGAAGTTCTGATATCGTTTGCTCGAAGAAAGATGTCTGCAGGAACAAACATCGGAACATGAGTTTCTTGAACACCCAACGTACCCAAATCACGACGGTCCACACGCAGCGTAAACTTCCCAAATCCAGCAATGCTCGTTCCTTTCAAGGCAGCATAGTTCTGGGAAATCTGATCACAGATTGCATTGAACACAGACTCGATAAATGACAGCGGCAAAGGATGGTGAAGTCTGGACAAACGACGTTCACAGTCAGCAAGCAGCTGCCCAACAGCGTACGCTGACGAAGCGGATCGCGGTGGAGGGCTGCCCGGAGTTAAAGGCGTCTGTGGAATTGACGACATGAAGAAATTCGAAGTTCTAAACGGGCGGTCTTCCGAATAGAAAACGGAGAAAGGGCGAAAGATCAGAAGACGTGAAGAAATCAACAACCAACAAGAAAATTGACAACCCCCGAAAAGGCATTCTGGTACGGATTTACGGAATTCGACGGTTGCATTGAGGAATGACAGGGCTGACAGAGAGACTGACTGCCACACGGCGGAGCACTCAACTAGGTTCAGAACTCAATTTGCATTGCATTGTTGCGAACCGGAAGTTGCGGAAGTTTCGTTTCGTTTGGTTTGGTTTGGTTTGGTTTGGTTTGGTTTGGTTGGGGGGGACAACAAACGACATCGACCACATCTTCGAAAAATGTTTACTATGTCAGATGAATGCGCAAACCAGCTGCCGTGAGCTTCCCACTTTCATAACGATTGCACACATGCTGTCCGACTCGCGCCCACTGCTCATGCGAGACAAGACCTTCCTGCACCACATCGACATCAAGATCGCTGAGATCCCCGGATTCCAAATCCTGTCTTCTAGATTCAATCTCGCGATCAATGAATTTTCTGCAGGATCGGGCCAAGCGACTTAGACAGAGCAACTCGTTCACTTCCTTCGCTTTCTCCGCAGATTCTGGAGAATCCGGTGGAATGCATAGCCCACCGTCTGGAAAACAAGAAGCGGTGGTGGATGCGCTGGAAGGACCTGCCGAATGAAGCGCGGGAGAGTGCGCATCGCCATTCTCAATCTGCTGTGCTGACAGTGTCTCGACAGCTGCAGCAACCGCGTCGAGACCATGAAACAGATCCTCCATTGCGTTTTTCTTCTTTGGCAGTTTGTTTTTCCTTGAATTTGGGTGTTTGGGTACTGATGGACGTGGAATGGCAGAAATGAACGGAGGCACTGGCTCCGTAGGCATCGGGAAATCGTCGACTACTAGCGAATCCTCCTTGACTGGGGGACCGGTTGCGACGGACACGGCATCTGCCTCACCCCAGTCCGGAATTCCATTATGAGCCACAGTTGCTCTTCGGACGTTGGCCTCAAAATAAAATAGTTCTTCAGAAGGTATTGTCCAGCCATTTCGTTGCACCTGAGCAGTAATCATAGCGAAAATACTGCGCACATGCTGGTATCTCTGCACAGCATTGTCACCGAATATCCGAGAATGTGATTTTCCAGGGACGTACCATTTCCCAAGTCCAGAACGTCTATAGATCACTCCATCTCGGGTGATAAATATCCATCCCTTTGGACGTTCTGCCTCCAGCCAGCCTGGAAGAACAACTGGATCCGTCGTTATCACTCGCCTGTACAGTCTATTTTCCGGAGTATTCAAAAAGGTTCCAGCAGGGGAAGCAGCGCATTGATCATCAACCAGGTCGTCATTCCCTGCCTGAAGGAGTGAATTCGGCTTCCACTCCCGATGCATGTAGGCTGCGCTGAGGTACCTGCCGTGCGTCCACGCTTAGCAGAAAAAACAACGCTGGTTTCCAAAGAACGTCAGGACGTTCGCAGGGCTTCCTTTACAGCTGGCCGGAAAGGAGGGCCAGCTGCCGTTGGGCAGGTTGCATCAAGCATCACGTTCGCCGGATCAGCTCAGGAAAAAAAAAACGCCAATAAACGGTGGAAGCTTTCACAGACAGAGGAATTCCCCAGGAATTCTTGACCACGGATGGAGTGTACGGGGTAAGTGTACGCGGAGAATATCGCTGTTCCGTGGCCTCGAAGATTTGACCTTGGCGCACCCCAACGCCACCGTTGTTTCTCCTGCTCTTCACTTCTCTTGTTCATTTGCTTTTTCTTTCTGTTCTCTCTTTTTCTCTTTTCCGTTTTCCTCATTTCTTCGTTTCTCTTCTCACATTTCCAAACAATGAAGGTCCTGTTCATCGCCTGCGTTGCGGCTCTCATTGCCTGCGCCGTTGCCTCCTCGCTCTCCGACCATGAGGCCGAGTTCCTGTTCAACCAGTGGGCTGCCAAGCACAGCAAGGAGTACAAGTCCTTGTCTGAGCGTGCATACCGCCAGCGGGTTTTCCGTAAGAACATGGATTTCATCGTTTCCGAGAATGCCAAGGGTAACTCGTACTCTCTTGCCATGAACGAGTTCGGTGACATGACCAACGTCGAGTTCCGCGCCAAGTTCACTGCACCCCTCAAGAACACCCCCAACATGTTTGCCAACGCCGCTGGACTCCACAAGTACAACGGAGAGGCGCTCCCGACTTCTGTTGACTGGGTTGCAGCCGGAAAGGTCAACCCCGTCAAGAACCAGCAGCAGTGCGGATCCTGCTGGGCGTTCTCTGCAACTTGCGCCATCGAGTCTGCGTGGGCCATTGCCAAGAACCAGCTTGTCTCGCTCTCTGAGCAGCAGCTTGTCGACTGCTCTGCAAAGTACGGTAACTCTGGATGCGAAGGTGGACTTATGTCTCAGGCTTTCGAGTACGTCATTGCAAATGGAGGACAGGACAAGGAGTCCACTTATCCGTACAGAGCCACTGACGGATCTTGCAAGTTCAAGTCGGCCAACATCGGAGCCAAGATCACTTCGTATGTTAACGTCACTGCAAACTCGAATGCTGACATGATGTCCGCTGTTGCAAAGGGACCCGTTTCCATTGCCATCTATGCTGCTGGAACTTCTTTCCAGTTCTACTCGGAGGGTGTCTACTCGGACCCGTCGTGCTTGGAAGACATTTCCGACCTTGATCACGGAGTTGTTGTTGTTGGATATGGTCTTTCGGACAACAACAAGCCGTACTGGAAGGTTCGTAACTCCTGGGGTCAGTCTTGGGGACAGTCTGGATATATCTATATGGCCCGTGGTACTGGAGCATCTGACTCCAACACCTGCGGACTCCTTGATATTCCGTCCTACCCTGTCGTTTAAGTTTGGAATGTCTGTTCCGTCCGTTGAATCGGCGTAAATTTGCTCGACTATATATCCACCCTTACTTTTCCTGATTATTTAATTATTATTATTGTTCTTTTTGATAAAAACAATATTCTCTTATTCTTACAAATTTGCTGCGCAATCGGTGTCGTCAAGACCGAAAAGTCATAAAAAGTGTAAGACAAGAACAGGCGCAGTCCACTTGCACGGCGTTTCAAAGCGATTTGAGCCATTTGAGAGAGACACACATGCACATGATCCAGATCAATACCCGACCGATACACAGCATCGCAAACGCAACGGAGCAGGGTACACGCGCTCAGCACAGGACGGGTGTGAACCACAGAGGAGCGCGAAACGCTGAGAATGCACGTCTGGCATTCCGGGCAAGATACAGACATCATAGAGCATACAGATGAACTCGAGAGTTTAGACATGGAGGTGGGGGGTGGGAGCAATATGTCATTCCAAAAAACAATCGGAAGACATAAAACGGCCCAATAACTGTCCATTTTGAAAGCATGATTTGCTGAACATCGGTTTTCATCCGTTTGAGCTGTCTCAGATAATTGGAGGAGATACTAAATCTGCCTTTGCCGCAAGAAACTCGCTGGTGAATACCGAGGAACACCTATGCTGAATCACCGTCCGCAAGGTCGTTCAGAGACAACCGGAGCTCGGGAATACCGGCCAATCTAAAAGAGGTCGCAACAGGGCATTCCAGGCACACACATGCACTCCTGGCAGCTGCGTGGTCCTCGAAGGGAACCTCATTGACAAGAATGTGCAACAGCAAATCGGGAAGCGATTAAAAATCACGAAACTAGTCTGCAAACGCGGATCGGAGAACACCATCTGGAAGCTGCAGCGGTGGTTCTGTTCAAAACGTCGGTAACTGAAGGTGTACGAAAACTGACACATTGTACTTGCGACTGCTGCAAACCGCAATAAGTGCATCTGCTCTTCTAAACCATGCTGCCGACGGACTGCGGTGGGTAGATTTGTCAGAAAGCTTGTCAGAGGGAAGCAATGAATTGACGTTCTCTTGAAACCCCCGGGACTGTCTGCAACTGTGGCGTGCAAGGAACACTCTTAAAAATCAGCATAAGGCTGTCGACGATTCTTGCCTTGTTAGAATAACTCAGTACAGTCTTATATCCAAATCTGTCAGATATTAGTGCATTTAGCTTTACGTCGCAAATTTTCCCTGCGGTGTTTGGCAAATGGTTACAGGAATATGTTAGGTATCAAATGGAAAAACATTCTCATATCATGGGTGATTACCTTTCAGGATGAAACAAACCAGATCCCAGGTTGATTACGCAAAAACACCTCCGGAAAGAAATAAAATGTAAAGCAAAGTGCTTTCCTATCCTGAAAGAAATAGCTGCAACGCAGACATCACATGGACATATTCTGACAGGTTGCAGGTAACTCACCGAACAGAGAGCGTCTTGACCACCGTTCGTGGATCAGTAAGATTTGAATGCGAGTCTGTGGCTTCTGACATGGCGATTCTCCAAAACTACTCTCTTGTCGCCTCTCCGTCTCACAACCTCATCAGTTGAAAAATTGGTAAGCTTACTTTATCCAGTGTTATCCATCGTCCGGCGGAGTCTCCGAACAAACATCCTCAGTGGTCTCCACTTGTCACGAATTGTCTGATTATTCAGAAAAGATATCGTTTGCATTCATCTGCGATGTATGGTATTTGAGTCATCATGCTGTTTTGCACAAAGAGAGCGCAAGCGCCGGGTTCCACACCTCTAGCTTTCGTCGAGCTGCTCGCTGAGTGTGCAATTCTGAATGTGTGTTTCCGCATGAATCTGAGCTGTTCACTCTTTTTGCGTGAAGAGAGTTTTGTCTTCTTGTGGAACACCACCAGCCAAAATCTCGTCACTGCGTGCCTGTTGTGCCGCGTAATCAGCATTTCTTGATTTCTGCTTCTTTCGGATTCCCCCCTTTTTAGGAATTGTTTCGTGATCATGTTCGAGTTTCATTTTCCCGCCGGCATCTGAAGTCCAGCCTCCAGCCAGTCAGTTTCTCTTGGTGGTAATGCACGTTGAGGCACTCCACGGCTGAGTATTCGATCTTCTGCTACAGAAAGACGTGTCGTGTTTTTAATGCTTCTGGACTACTCTTCATCTGTCCTTCTCATTCCTTTTCCTTTCGGTTTCTCCTTTGAACGTCATTGTTTTTGGCTTTACAATGTTGTTTTCTCCCGCCCCCATCATGTACTGTTTTGCATTGATATGCCGAAAATCTCGAATGTCGCGCCTTGAACGTTGCAGCTCATGCATGGAGGGAAGTGACTCAGGCGCTGCCCGTTCCTAACCAATCGTTTGTGCACGATGTCGCGGTTTTTTGTTTGTTGACGAAGCATTGCGCAATGTTTCTCTCGTTTGCAGAAAATCAGGATGGGCAGTTCTCTTTTGGGTGTTATTACCACTTCCGGAGTTCGTCAGTTCTGTAATGGAGGGGGGGGGGGGTGTTCCGGTTCGATGTGTTGTTGTTCTTTGGGGGTTTTTGCGAATCGGATGTCCGTCCCTGCCGTACTTGTCAACCCGTTGTCGACATGTGTCTATCTGTGATTCTCTTCATTTCTTTTTGAGCCAACAAAAAATAAATAAATCACAGCCAGGTTTGTGGAAATAGATCGGCTTTCTCACAAGCAAGGTTGGCAACGCATGTCTCGGTCTTCGCTGAGTGATTTCGAAATCCTTCGAGAAATAGGCCGTGGATCGTATGGTGTTGTTTTCAAGGTGCGGAGGAAAACAGACGGGCTGATCTATGTTATCAAACAGATCAACATTTCACAGTTGTCTGAAAAAGAGCAGCACGATGCCGTGTCCGAGGTGAAGATTCTGGGGTCCATTTCGTCCCCACATGTCGTTAGATACTATGATTCGTTTATCGACGATGGGAAACTGAATATTGTGATGGAAATCGCAGAACACGGCTCTCTACATGATTTGATCCGTCGATCTCAAGGCAAAAAGCTGTTGGAGAACACTATCTGGAATTTTTCGATCCAGATCTGCATCGGGCTCTACCACATCCATACTAGCAAAGTTCTCCACAGAGACATCAAGTCAATGAACATATTTCTGGATTCGAAAGACCAAGTGAAGATCGGTGACTTTGGTGTAGCAAAAGTGTTGGAAACAACTTCCCATATGGCCGACACACTCGTCGGCACTCCGTACTATCTTTCTCCCGAGCTGTGCGAGAACAAGCCGTACAATTCCAAGTCCGATGTGTGGGCGTTGGGTTGCATCCTATATGAACTTACAACCCTCAAGCATCCTTTCGATGCTGCTAATCAAGGGGCCTTGATTTTGAAAATTGTCCGTGGAAAGTATCCTCCCATTCCGTCTGTGTACAGTGCGGAGCTTCGAGAACTGGTGGACATTTGTCTTTCCAGAAATGTGGCCAAGCGGCCGACCGTGGAGGAGATTCTGCGCAAACCTTCTGTCATTGCTAAAGCAAGGGCTCTCAAGATATCGACGTTTCCATCCGAATTACTGACCCGGAATTCAGCGCCACCGAGTTCATCAAGACTTGAGGGATATGATGCAAAGGTCGATACTGGTGCTAGCGGACCTCGCGATAATGTGAACAATGACCGTCCACCTCGTCCAGCATCGGCCTCCAGACGACTGCCACCAGGGTCGATTTCGCATCAACCACGAGTGCGGGCGCGCCCCGGTTTGCGAACCACGCAGATGTCGCCTCCGGCAAGAGCTCCGGTTCCAGTTCATATGCCGCCAGCACCAAGTGCTGTGCTGCCACCCTCTGCTTCCTCCTCCAATGTGCCTGTTGTCGCCGTACCTCCTGCTGGACACAAAGTGTATCGAGAAGATTCATCCGTTTCGAACATCAGCGGTTGTTCCACACAGAGAAACCGGGTGAGCATCCGCGATCTCCAGCGCGAAGAAGCGAGATTTCAAGACATTGCGGACGTTGGTCGCCTTCCGGATATTCCTCATGGAAAGGTAGCATCCGTTACAAACAATGCACTGGAAAGTGAGAAGTCGGACAGCGATTCTTTTGTAGAACTCTCTGACGATGACGTGGAAATCTACGAACCTCCTTCAGATGGAATTGAAGGCCAAGTAATTGAAGGGGAGGATGTGAAATGGAACGTATCAGAAGATCCTAGTCATTTTGGGGCACTCGAGCGAAAGCGACTGAGGGAGATCAACGCACTTCTGGATAGGTGTTCGGAATTGCGAGGGACGTTAGAAGAATCGCTTCTCCTGTGCCAAAAGCGGATCGGGGTGGCGAAGACGAAGGAAGTGTTGGATTTTTTGCGCAGCATTGCCGATGAAAACGATGCTAATGACGATCTGCAGCTGGACGAGGAAGCTCTCGAGCGACGAGAGAGGGCTAAAGCCGAAGAGGTGCATCGTTTTGTATTTGGCCGTATCGCTTTTACAGATGCAGATCTTATTACCATGTTCTACAAAGTACTGTATTGCGAGAATGAGATGCGGGACACTGAGTGTCAGATTACAAATTTAATACCTTCCAACGCAAGTCTCTCCAAAGTCTTATAGCATGAGGAACAGCAATGTGGCAGTCAGCTTGTGACTTTTTTTTTGGTGTCAAAACTTTTGTTCTGAAAAGTCGTTGGAATCTTGCTCCTCACGGTTCACAGACTGCACAAATTCGGTGTGTGTGCGTGCATTCAGGTCATTTTTTGAGCACCGGGTGCTGTCGCTAACGTGAGATCCACGCACGCCACCTCTGTGCGTTGACATTTTTATTTCCAATGGACGTAACTGGAGTCCGCGGAAGTCCTGAGACTATCTTGAATGTGGGGGGTCGTCATCGGGGGATGGGGAAACGATAAATCCCCTGTTTCCTTGCAGATGATTCCGAGCCTTGAGATGCTCCGACGCAATAAAGTATTAATGCAGCCAATCATAGCGCACACCCCGTTGTCGATGGCGACTTTACAGTTTTGTGGCTTGAGTCCGCTGTGTGCTTTTCCTTTATGAAAATCCATCTCTTGAAAATCCGGAATCGCTCTGCGCTGTGCAATTCTTGTTGTGAATTTCTATCTCGTTCCTTGCGAGAATTTCTTCATTATGTCTTCTCACCGTCTTTTCGGAACCTCAGTATCGTCGTTGCAGAATTCTGCAGTTTTTCGAATTCGAGGAGCTGTGCTGAAGGAGGATTTTGAGAATGCACACCGAATTTTCCAACATACCGTTCAAAAGTGTCGTGCGATTCGCAGTTCTGCGAATGTCACGTTTTCCCCGAAACAAAGTCTCCTATGTGCTGCCTCCACATACGCCAAGTTATCAGGGGACGATAAATATATATCAGAAGTGAAGAAGCTGGTATCATCATTTGGAATTCCGAAACTGCAGCACGCCTCTTCAATTGAATCAGAGTTGTTTCTTGCTTGCTCTCGGCAAGAATTTCATCTTGCCTGCAGCCTTCTTGACAAGCTGGAAGACAAGGCACCTGCTGTGAAAATTCTTTTGTCTGCTCTATCATCATCACTGATTAGTGTGTTCAACAACGAGAGCATACTCAATTCCGTGGGCAAACGGACAGCTGCGACAGTTGCCGGTTCACTGCGCGTTTCCGAGAACATGTCCTGGACTGATGCTCGAGAATTATACAAATCTGTGCGCGCTCATCATTCTTCCTTGTCGGAACAGATTGAAAACACAGACATGATTGTTTTGTTTGCCGACGTCTTGCACAATTTGAACAGTCATCGAGACGTCTATGTGCAACGCATCGAATCATTTATTGTTGACCATCCACAAGCACAATATATGAACCTCTGGAGACAGTTTCCACTGCCTCTCATGAAATCCGTTCCTTCCTTACTTGATCGCCAAGTATTCGCTGGAATCATCAGGTGCTTGGAATTGTTGCGAGCTCCCTTGCAAACGAAATGTTCCGTTCTACGAGACGCCTCTCATAAGGCTGGGGGCATTTCCATTTGCACTGCATTATTCGATTCTAGTATGCAGCAGTTCCGTCAGATGCAAAACTCTGGGACCGAAGCTGTGAACGACGAGTTGCATACATTGTTTTCGTGTTTTCGGTTTTACATGCGTAGCATTGTGCGTGCTCGACGTTGGGAGGCCGCCTTAGAGCTTGTGGACCATTCTTTCTTGCAGCAGTCGGAGAGTTTAGACCTGTTAGGAACCCAGTTTTCCCTTGCATCGTATCTGATCAAACATTCCATTTTGCGACCGGATTTCAAGAATCAGTCCGTCTTCCCCGATCTGACTGCAATGTCTCGTGTTGCAAATGACATGCTGAAACAGGCGTTCTTGTATCCGGCGGTGTATCCACATGCAATTGGACCTGGCAGCGAGATCTCCTCGGAACTTCAAAGTGGATATCCGTGGAGACGGACAGAAATGCTGTTGGTTCTGTTTTCATTTTACTCCAACACTGAAATCCAAGACTTCTCAAGGGCGATTGAAACACTTGATGTTCTGCGGACGAGCGCATCTGCAGTTCAGCCATCCGAACGGGCATGTGCCAACCTCGTTTCCGGGGTTCTCCAACGGATGCAGACCGAAACTGCGCGATGTGCCGTGCATGAGAGGCTGCTTGCGGATCCGCAGAAGTTCCTGAGCGGTCCGCACTGGGACTACACATACCTTATGGATTCAGGAGCGGGCACGCGTTCTATTCCATCCTTATTCAATTTTGAAGAAGACGAAGACTAGAGAAACCCCCTCTTCCCTTCCCTCCTAGAGAGCTGTTGTTCACATTCCAATTTTCTGTCGCTTCGGTTCGGGCATTTCAAATGCAGAAACTAGCTCTTCAAAGTGCTTGCGCTGTGACTCGGTATCTTCGAAACCGTCTTCCGCATCATCGTCTGTCTCCACTTTTTCGGGCATTGCAATAGACGAGTACTGTGCAATAAATGTTGTTAACACGCTGTTCACAGCTACGCGCATCAAGTTCGCACTCTCTTGCAGGCGAACAATACCCGACGACAGAATGGGCTTGTCATCCGGAAGTCGCACTTGGGAAATGCCATCGGGAGCCACTACAAATCCCCGGACAACAGGCACTAGACTCATCAGATCCAAGCTACTCGGGAGAGACCGATGGAGACCGATGGAGACGAATGGAAGCAAAATCTCCCAATACCCTTTTGGATTTTTTGAATTTGGTTTTGCAAATGTGTGTGGGAGAAGATGAGGTGTTTTCTTTTTTGTTTTTTCGCATTTAACGGATTGGAATCACTTGATGCAAGCTGCCTCGGGCTTTCTTTGCAGTTTTTTGCTGCTTGTTAGCCTAACGAACCTGAAATCCGGCACAAAGCTAACCCTAGCTCCCCAATAGCCATTTTTTCCCCTGCAAGCCCAGTTTTTTTTTCCTTTGCTCAATTTTTCAATTTTGTTCGTCTCGAATCTGGTTTTTTTCTTTTTCTTTTTGTTGTGACCGAGCACCTATACTCCTCAAGCATGGCAGACAAGAGCACTAAGTTGGAGGAACTTAAGAAGAAGCGTACCTTCCGCAAGTATTCGTTCCGTGGAGTCGAACTCGACAACCTCCTGGATCTCAATGACGAGCAGTTTGCCCAGATGCTTACTTGCCGCCATCGCCGAAAGTTCAACCGAGGCGTCAAGCTTGGAGTGCAGACCCTTCTGAAGAAGTGCCGCAAGTCCGTATGTGTCTTTTTTCGTTTTTCTTTCTTTCTTTTTTGCAGATTGTCAACGAGATGACATACTATATGGGAATCTCTCTGAGTCTTTTGATGATTACTTTTACTTCTGATTGGCAAATCTGTTTCTGGTTTTTGTTTATGAACTTGGTTACTGATGAGGTGTTTTGTTTTTCCACATGTTTAGAAGAAGGACCTCAAGATTGGTGAGAAGCCTGAGCCCGTGAAGACTCATCTTCGTAACGTTACCATTGTTCCCGATATGATCGGCTCTGTCATCGGAGTGTACAACGGAAAGGGTTTTGTTGCAGTCGATGTCAAGGCAGACATGCTCGGATACTACCTTGGTGAGTTCGCACTTACCTACAAGCCTGTCGGTCACGGTCGTGCTGGTGCCGCTGCCACTGCCGCCGCCGCCAAGTTTATGCCGGTTTAAGAATGTTTTAGATTGGTTCTGTTTGTAAATCAAGCGTTTTCTTTTCTTTTCGTCGTTGTGCGCGTGCTCTTTTCTTCTTTTCTTCGTTCACATTTTCCTTTTGGATGTTGCGGGGCGTGCTCTCCGTCTCGGCCTTGCAGTGCATTGCACAACCGACGCATCGCATTGCAGCTCGGTCATCCATTACTGAGCGGTGATTGGGGGAGGTGATGCGGGCCATTGGCCCATTGCGACCATTTGCAAGCGGCCAGCAGAGAGCTGCTCTCCCTACTGTAGTCAAACGAAAACGGACCGCTCGCCAAATCATGAATCATTATTGACCACCGGATAAGGACAGATCCAAGCCACATGCCTTTTTGTTTTGTTTTTCATTTGAAGGCGAGCACCAACTCTTCAATGCAGTTTGCACTGCATCAAAGGGTCATCGCAGCCAGCATATTCTCCCAGTCGATTCAACATTCATAAAGGAACGTTGGAGGAACAGAATGTAGTCGGCGAACGACGCCGCGCCTGACGACGCTTTTGTCTTTGCTCCTTCTTGTTCTCTGACTTGAAAAAAAAGTGCATTCCGAACGCAATTCGATCTCACATCTTCGTGATGTGATGATCATCGGCTTGCTCAGCAAGTTGCGACGAGAGGGGAATCAATGGGTTTCTTGGCTCTCGGTATCTCCGGGCACGGCCGGTTTGAGTTTGCTGGGAAGACTCCTCTTTGGAGCCATGAGATGTGCCTCGTCTCTGATGAAAGGTGCTGCTTGAGGGTTCGATAAAAGACAAACAGAAAATAATTGAATGAAAGAAGAAAAAAATGTGAAGAATGAAGAAAATTCTGGACTTGACTACGGTAGGAAACATTGTACTGTTTGATGCTCAATGTTGATACACAAAACGGTCAACCGTTGTTGATATCTGATTTTTCCCCTCCGGTTTCCGCCACCAGTCAAATTATTTATTTCTCCCTCCCTTCCTTTTTTGTGTTTTATTTATCGATTTAGAAAGCTAGATGACGTCCAAGACAGCCTTGCAGTTCGCCCCTCCAGCAACCATAGCGGTCGATAAACAAGAACCACAGACACCGCAGAGCGAATCCTCTGGCGGCGGTCCTCGCTCCCCGACGCTGAGACTTGTTCAGCTGCAAGAAGAGGAGACGACTTTGGTGAACCGTATCGACGAATCCGAACAAGCAGGAAAGTTTATTGATGCTCAGAGCGCGATTACACGTCTTAAAGAAGTTCGTATTGGAATTGTGAAGCTTCAACAGGAGATTTTGTCGTTGGAGTATGACAAAAAGATGGGTGAGCTGCGATCCAAGCAGCAAGAGGAAGTTGCTGCCTTCCTTGCGGCTTGGGACAGAAAAATGCGAGATTTTGATTGCCAAAGTGAGCGCATTCTTGAAGCAGCGAAGGAACGCCTACGAGCAGAGTATGAAGAAATAGAGAAGCAACACGTTCACCGATCAGAGTCGGAAGCCCAAACACCGCGTTATTCGGGCAAAATTCTTTCCATGAAGAAGTCTCTTGAGCTGCTTGTGAGAAATCGGGACTATCTCGGAGCAGAGAACATGAGAAGATGCATTCTGGAAGCCGAGAAGCAGGAATTGGCGCGCAATTCGGCGTCGAACAAGGATGCCTTGCAGCGAAAAATGTCGGCAATTGTGCTCAAGCAGAAGACGGAGATGAAAGCTCTTGCGCAAAGAATCAAGATTGGAAAAGATGATCTCCTCAAGCAGAGGAGAGATGAATTGGACCGATTGCTCAAATCTCACCAGATTGTGCTTCAGGAAATCGAATCTGCAAAGAAGGTTGGCGAGGCCAAGACTGCGATTGTTCTGGATCGACAGGGACATGCCGTGGCGACCACACCACGCAGACTTGCTTTTGATGGATCCTTGTTTAGCAAAGCACCTGCGTCTCCCCGACCAGTTTCTCTCGACGTTTCTCAACGAACCGCTGCCCGCCCGCAATCCGCCAAGACTCGTTGAGGAAATGTCATTTTGGCTAGCGACTGATTATAGTTTCAGTCTATGTATTCTTGACTTTTCTCGTATCAGGGGCTTTCTTCGAGTCTCAGAAATGTAAAGTAGTGTTATTGCGGTCTTATTGTCACTTTTGCAACGGATCGTGCCTTTTTTTTGTTGAAAAAGTCCGTAATCCACCGAGGGGTGACGGCGTCTCACTTCTTCAAGTCTCGACAGAAGTGTTTTCTTCTTCCGTCTTTTCTTTGCACGCCTCCTGTCCCGACTTCATTTGTCCGTTCTCTCCAACATCCAACATTCAGCACTGACCTCCCAAGGATTTCAGTATCTCATAATATACTGATCCTGCGTGTTATTCTGCTGATCCGAGTTTCGACGAATCAATGTTTTGAGAAATGATCTACACGGAAACGCCGGAAACTGAAGCTTCGGGATCGTTTCATGGTGACGACAGCTTGTCTTTGCTGCCTTCTTCATCGGATCTGCTGTCCGATCAGGACGCAAGTCTGCCTCACGACCTACCGCTCCCTTCGGATGCCAGTTTTTATGAGACCGAGCAGAAAACCAAGATCTCTTCGTACTCCTATGTCTTGCTCTGTGTGTCACTGCTTGCGGTCTCGTCTGCGGGGGTGGTGTTCCTCTTGATCCGCGACGTGTCGCCTTTCTTGCGGGCGGCGTGGCGTATGCAAGTGACGTCGTTTGCTCTGCTTCCGCTGACGATGTACAATGCGGCTACGTTCTTTTGCTCAAAATCATCTTCTGGACCCGAATTGCGATACAGAGAGTATCGACTTGATGACCACGAGGACATTTTCGATGACCGATCATCGCCTGTCGCAAAAGCCACCGCAGTTACATTTTTGTCAAAGTTGTCTCTGGTTTTCTTGACTGTGCTGAGTGGCGTTGCACTGGGTCTTCATTTTGGGACCTGGATCTGGTCACTTGACCACACATCCTTGTCTGCATCCCTCCTGTTTGTGACCGCACATCCCATTATTTTATCGCTGTACAAAATGGCAAAGCAGCATTACTGGGATTCAAAGGAGTTTGCTGGATGCTGTATTGCGATGATTGGGCTTGTCATTACTTGTCTGGACGGCCTGCTTGAGGATGACTCCGAAATCACCTTCTCCGGGAACCTTGTGGCGTTTGCTGGTGCTGTACTCATGGCCGTCTACCTCACAATTGGCTCGGCGGTTCGGCCGCAAATTCCAAAACTTTCGTTCTACGTGTTTCCCATCAACTTCATCGCAATGACAGTGCTGTGGATTGCTTCCTGCGCTGCCGAAGTGCCCTGCGTGGCCTGCCTGGGGGAGTGGACAAGTCCAACCAACCGCATGCTTGCAGTGCTTTATCTGGGACTTGTGCCCGGCATTCTCGGGCACACGATCATCAACTTTTTATTGAAACGAGTCCCCCCTTTGATGATTTCTGTCACTCTCTTGTTTGAACCACTGATTGGCTCTGTGATGGGCTGGGTTGCAGGAGTCTCGCCGGTCCCGGGGCCTTTTACGTTGATAGGAGGGCCGATTGTGCTGGCGGGGTTCGTTGTCGTTAACGTTCGTATGTCGAAGCATGATGCCCCGTCAGCTGGTACTTGACTTAATTAGAGGATCGCTTGTTAGAGCGTCTTTTTCCCTCATCATTTTTTTCCCTGGTGAGCCTAGGGTTAACAGGGTTTTGGCGCACGCATTCCTTGAAGGGCATTAATTTCCTGCGTTTTGCCTTTTCTTCATGCCTTGTCTCTTTTATCTCGTTCGATTCCTCTTGTTCGGATAGATTTCGAGTGTTCCTGCCCGCCGTGCTTAGATCAGTCACTCGTCTCCCTTATCATGAAGACCCTCTCTGCGTATCTCCTTTGCATGCTCGGTGGCCAGAAGCAGCCTACTGCTGAGTCCGTCAAGAAGGTTCTTGCCTCAGTCGGAATCTCCGCTGATGAGGACCGCATTAACACTTTGATCTCCGAGCTTAAGGGTAAAGACATCGAGGCCGTTATTGCCCAGGGTAAGACCAAGATGGCATCTGTTGCCGTTGCCGCCGCCCCTGCCGCTGCTGCCGCTCCAGCCGCCGCTGCCGCCCCCGCCAAGAAGGACGACAAGGCCGCCAAGAAGGTTGAGAAGAAGGAGGAAGAAGAAGATGGTGATATGGGATTCGGTCTCTTTGACTAAATTCTAGATGAAGTCATTCCTGTCATGCGTCGGATGGACTGCATTCGCATTCTGACGGCGGTGTTTCGTTTGTAAACGTCTAGATTGTTCCAGGTGTTTTTTAATTTTTTATTATTACCAGGGTGCTTCTCGCCTCCCCTCCTCTCGTGTTCTCGCTGTCGCTGCGTGTCGGTCTTTCGATCGCGCTCCATTTTCTACACAAGTGCACCAAACGGGGCAGCCACCAGCACTTCTCTTGACACACAAAGAACGAGGCCTTTCTCCATTTCATTAACAGACTTTTAAAAAACAATTATTGCTGATCCTTAATCGAGGATGATCCTTGTGCCCAGGCATTTTGAACCGGACGAGATGCCGGTCTTCCGGGAACGTACATGTTCCATTTGCCTGTTTTCGACTTTCCATTGTCCTTTTGTTGGAAGGAATTCCTGTCGTGTGGAGACGAATTCGTACTCGAAGACGGCGCAACCGCAAGAGAAGGGAAGTCGGAAGCAGAATGAAACACCGGATACGAACCTTGGGGATCCGCAGCGGAAGAAGACGGTGCAGTGCTCTTACCAACCACCTGTGACACCCATGGAGACGGCGACTTGCCAGCTTCCGAATTCGAATTCTTCCCGGCTAAGGTAGGCCACGCATCTATGTTGGAAGACGTCGCTCCTGAGCGAACGGTATTCCCCCAAGGCCCAGAAGTTGACTGTTGCGCGACAGAGCTGCCAGTCGATGAATTGGTTGCAACGACTGAAGGAGCCAAAGGAGGATGGTCCGCAAGACGAAGAACAGCGATCCCTTCTCGAGCCCGCTGTTCGCGTTCTCTGCCCTTCAATTCCTTCTCACGTTCCTCCTCGATAACAAACTTCAGGTCGCCTCGTTGCTGCTCATTGGGACAGCTGTCAGCAAGGTCTCTCAGGATTTCAAAAGAAATTCTTCCATCAAACGACTCCTGCACAGCCTTGAGGAAGGTGAGAGCATTACGAACACCCCGTCGGTAGTCGGCCGCAAAAGCTTGAAATCGCTTAAATTTTGCTTCATCGTTGTCAAGAGCGCTGCGAATCTTCTGCGACAATGAAGAGCTACCGTCTGCATCTGACGTTGCACTGTGGGGTCCTGCACTGTTAGAAGAAGCTGTGGCGGTTGAACGTTTCTTGTGAGATTTGGAAGACGGGGCAACAGCATCTCGCGACTGGGACTCAAAGTTTCGCGCAGACGCATCCTGAGGAGTAAATCGATCTCCCGCTACAGGTGGCTGCCGAGACATCATGGATCGATGAATGTCTTCGCGGGACCGCATGGGCATGTTCAGATTCGCTACCGACGTCAGATCTACAACATCGTGGCTATTTCGATTTGTTCTCCTCTCACGCCGTCTTTGAGAGTCATCGGCCGAGTCGGAAGACGATACGATAAATCCCAAATCCAACTTGTTTCCAACACGTCCTTCATCATGGACAACAGCCATGTGCGTACGCAAATCAGCTTCCGACGCAAACACACTGAACTTGTCATCCTGACAGCTCTTGACTGGGCATGGAAAGTGATCCTCATTAAAGTGCTTTTCAAGCTCCGGAAAGCCTCTAAAGTACAAGAAGTGTACATTCTGTCGTTGGCATAGGAAACACTGCTCATGCTTTCGGTTCATGTGCTCAAACAACTCATCCTCACTATAAAAATATTCTCTGCAAAACTTGCACTGGGGATGACCCTTGAAGGACGTTTGCACAGACTCATCTCCACGATTTTTGTGATGATTCAATTCCCGGTCATTGAACAAAGGAAGTTCGCAAATGAATTTCTTTGACGAGCGAGCACACAATTCGCAGTACTGTTTGTGGTGCACAGCCTTAACATGATGCTTGAGACCCTGCACACCCTCTTGCTTCTCGTGGCACTCTGGACAAGCAGTAGACTTGAGTTCCTTCACCAGATCAAAAATCTCTCTCGAGTTGCAGTAAACATTAAAGCTGCGCTCATGAATGAGGGAGGGCAGTTTGTATGATGCAAAGAGTGCAGATTTGTCTGCAGAAAGCACCACAACAGGAAGATCTGCCTTGCAAATGCAGCATTTCGTATCTCGAGATAGGATGCGAAGACGAAGTGAACACTTGTAGCAAACTGAATGGTGGTTGCATGGTCCGACAGACACGATGCTCATTTCCTCACAGCAAACAGAGCAGTGTGTAAGGTCTTCCATTCCTATTCTTCTTTGTAAAATATAACCAGCCTTGGGGATTCGGTTTCGACACAAGTACTTTGAAGCGGTGTAGCGAAAGGGGGAAAAAAAAGAAAACGGAAGCAGAAGTTGTAAAGCACGCAAAGCTATGAGATTTTCAGACTATAGAAAATCTGCAATCCAAAACACGCCTTTCCCCTTTGTTTTTGCTTTCTCATAATGATTCACATTGGCAGCATCAAGGCTCAAGCACCCCGAGTGTTCAAGTCGCTCGAGCACTGTCAGATGTCAAGTCCGATTCTAGACCATTCGAACCTTCCATTTCGGCTGTCAAAAGAAACTGCGAGCTCGGAGCGTTTGGAGTTCAAAGACAAGGAGGCAAGGAGGCAAGGAGGCAAGGAGGCAAGGAGGCAAGGAGGCAAGGAGGCAAGGAGGCAAGGAGGCAAGGAGGCAAAGGGATAAAGGAAACTCGCTGAGCATCCCAGATTATCCGGTGTACTGTTGTGAAATACGGAAACCGCACTGGCCGAATGAATAGAACAGTGATCGTGAACGGGCGGAGAGTAGAATGAAGGTGATGATGTTTACATTTATTCGCAGACGTTCTGCGTTGTTCTGGCTGACGGTATTGTGTGTCGTTCAAATTGCACTCGTTGCTGTTGCGTTGGGGACTTCGCAATGGTTTGTTCGCGCGTCTTTGAAACCAATGAGCTCAAAAGCGAATGTTTACGAGGCGGACGACGGTTCTCGGGCGCAAAATCAAGCGATCGGTGTTTTTCGAGGACAGTCGAATCTCGGTTCATCAGAGCTCATTTCCACGACATTGGCAATCGACAATATGAAATCCAATTACGATTCTTTGTTTGAACGCGGTGTCTTGGACAGCGATTCGTTGCTGAATGACTGCGATCGGATCCGCGATGCTTCTGTTTTCGCCATTGTAATGTGTCTTGCGGCAATTGTTTGCTGGGTTGCGACCCTTGTCTTTATTACCATGTCGCACTTCATCGTGCGTCTGAACCACATCAAGGTGTCTTTGCTTGCCTCTCTGACGCTTTTTACTTCTCTAGTGATTGTTCTCATTACTCTCATTATTTATAGCGGAATGTTTCCTCGTAGAATATACTCTTTTGTGCAGGTTTCCACGAATATTCCAGTACAGGTCGATTTTGACGATGTGTTCTTTGCTGGTTATTCGTTTTATCTTGTTTGCGTCGCCTTCTTCTTGTCTGCAATCTCATCCACTATCGCATACGCATGGTATCGGAACCACATTTGGATCAGTAAGGGATCTCCCCTTCAGTAATATAGAAAAAAATAATAATCGCACTATTATAGTTTAAACGTTCTGCACACTAGTCTCTCGGTTCATCAGGAAAACATGTCCTTGTACGGCTCTTCAGAAGGTTTCTCGCTATCAGACATTCGTCGAATATCCTGTCCGTCCCTCAACATGGAAGCCCGGTCCATTTGATCCAGCAACTGCATCCACTCCGGTACACTCGATGATGCCGCAGCAGCGGCGGAAGACGCCGAGGTCGACTCCCGCTCTGCCGTTGCATCCTGTTTTGGTGCCGATGGGGGTGCCATTCTCGGTTGAGCAGCTTGCGACGGTTGCACTGCAGAGGGGGCTGGCGTTGATGGCGTGGACGCAGCCGGTTGGGTCGATGCAGCACGCGGAGCCACTGCAGCAGGCGCCGCCGCGGGCAACGGACTAGAGGATGCAGATTCGGCATTCAGCGTGTTGTACTGTCGCAGAAGGTCATGGTCGTCGGACATGCAAGGCGGATTTCGTGCACGAGGGAAGTCTGCAACACGCTGCAGCGTAGCGGAAAAGGAGCGGAAACCTGCCATGAACGGCGATGTCGCAAGCGTGACGCCCATCATGGACTGCAGCATGTTGTCAAACAATGTTTCCAGGAATAAAACAAATCGATCACGACCGACTTCGTCCCGAATTGCGGAAATCAATCCAAAGAGTTCTGCGTTCAATTCTTCCAAAAATGATGCATCGTCCATCTCTCGAGCTCGATTGACAAACAAGGAATATACGTTGTACAAACCACCGGTGAGAAGACCTCGCACGCGGGCTCGATTGAACCAAGAATACGCGTACACAGAAGATCCCGCAGGAGGAAAGAAATCCTCAGCAGCCTCACGAGCCGCAAGAGCAATTTGTTCATTGGTCATCGAAGCACGATTTCCAAGAATCGTTTCACGCACTTGATTTCGCACACGTGCTAGCGGCTGGAGGTTACCTTGAACCACAGAAAACAAATCCGACACGGTCAACGAGCCGTCAGAGATCATGTTCATCAGACCTGGGGGTAAAATGCCGGATCCCTGCAGCCCTTGCAGTACAGCGTTCATTGGGTTGACAGCGGTCATCCCAGGAACATTCAAAGGAACCCCACCAGCAGCTCCAAAACTCTGCGCAAACCCTTGCATAATTTGCTGCAACGGCAACTGTTGCATGATGCCCGTTAAGTTGGGGATCACAGCGGCAAGAGGATTCGATTGCTGCTGTTGCTGCAGATTTTGTTGCCCATGCGGCGCGGGGGGTTGCCCTTCGGCATGCATCTGCATTGATGGATTCTGAGCACCTCCAAACATCTGATTCATTGCATCCATTAGCGGGCCCTGGACAGCAGAGAGAATCGAACCCAAGTCAGACGCATTTGCACCATTTGCCACAATTGCAGCTCCTGCTGGTATCTGGAATGCCATCATTGAAGGAGCCTGCTGCGGTTGCTGAGGCTGAGGCTGAGGATGGGGCTGAGGCGGCTGTTGCACATTGCCGCCGTGCATCGCTTCGAATGGCGAGACCGGATGTTGTGACGTAATGAACGACCCTGGGGGCAGACCAGAGTTTGCAGGTGCAGGCATTTGCGTTCCTATCCACGGCGAATTCCACACTCTGACCATTCCAGCCATCCGATACGGCAACTGATCCAGCTGGTCTTGGGTTCCATGAAGATGTAGCTGCACGCCGGTGATGGGTGGTAGCGAAATAGGTGGCAAGTTGATTGGTTGGCTCGCATTCTGCGGAGGTCCTTCGAACCTGAATCGAACCTGAGCAGACGGTTGTTGTTGTTGTTGTTGTTGTTGTTGTTGCTGCTGCTGCTGCTGTTGTGTTGGATGAGACTGCTGCTGCTGCTGCTGCTGCTGCTGCGGCTGAACAGGTCTGACATTCACGTTCACATTCAGTGCTGCAACAGGGCGTGCCGACTGGGCAACATTTCCGAGACTGGAAGATGCTGCAGGCGCAGGTGCAGGTGTGGGCGCGGGTGCGGACGATGATGGCGCAGAAGAAGACGAAGAGCCCGGCTTCGAGGTATCGGCGCGAACAACAAGATGCACCACCTTGCCATCCGAAAGGCTGGGATACGACGAAATAGGCTCATCGTCCTGGAGCACCTTTCCCTGGAAAATAAGACGCTGCGACTCGATGGGAACTCCTGATGGACCAGCAATCAGACGCTTCAGCTCCGCAACACGCATTGCCGATGCGACCTTCTGGTCGAACGTACGACCATCAATGAGTTTCAGCTTGATGGAAAACTCGGACATGTCCAGCTTCAATCGCGCACTATCTCTTCAGAACTCTGAGAACCTGAGACACCAGTTATAAAAAAAGAAGAAGAAGACGAAGGAGAAACAAACAGAATTAAAATAATAAAAAAAAAAGAAACTGGAAAACAACAACAAAATCCTTGGAAAGTCCAAACAGCAAAAGCATTCTTCATGACCTCATACTGTATACACCCTGCACACATGAAGATTGAAAGGATGTGCAACGTGGGGGTTTTCCAAAGGGAAAAGAAGCTCCAGTTGATGCTTGATGCTGCAAACTGGAATTTTCACTTCAAGTGACACCATTTCGCTTGCTTCCTTGGAGACAAAAAACCAAAAACAAACGCACCTCTGATAAGCATTCAAAAGTGTCCAATATGCTCATCTCGTTGTCGTTTAATTTATTTTTATTTTTATTGCATTTATTTTTCTACAAACTCATTATCAGTGTCCTTATTGGTACTGTTTTTGTCACCATCCCCATTGTTGTTGTTGTTGTTGTTGTTGTTGTTGGTAATATTAATATTCGCCAGCAAAGCCATTGTGGAACGCTTTCTGCAGTGTTTCCTGTCGACGTCTGTGCTGCACCGTCATTCTTTTTTCTTGCTTTCCCCTTTCGATCACTGAACAGAAATTGATACATTCGCCAAACGAGAAGGCAGTCAAATCTGGACCGGAATAGGCACCAGGCACCGGAATTACAGAATAGGAAAGGAGAAAGAAAAACAGCAAGAATGTCACAGTTTCGTAATATTTCAGATCTCGTGGATCCGTCGCAGCTTTCGTGTCTGAATTGCAAACAGCAGCCGACATCGTCGACGCTTTCTTGTGTGTCGGATGTTGATGAGCAATTGCTATTACATGTACCTTTTCAACAGTTCGTCAAAGTCCATTCGTTTGTTTTCTCTGGAAATGCTCGAACAGTGCAAGTGTGGGTGAATAAGATGAATATGGGTTTTGAGGATGTCGACCGAGACCCCCCGTCGCAGGAGTTCTTGCTGTCAGGAAAGTCAAACGAAGAGGTTCTCAGCGTCTTTGTTCGGTTCCAAAAAGTGAGTTCTCTGACATTCTTCTTCAAGGATAATATAGATGACTCAGAAGTCACCAAAGTGGACAGAATCATCATCAAAGGAACACCGGTTGACACGACAAGCATGAAAGACTTCAACAAACAGCAACCGAAAGCACCGGGACAGGAATAGCCAGCAGAAATCTCTCTCTCTCTCTCTCGTTTTCCGCCCCGGCCACCGTCTGTTTCATTCAGTGTTCATGCATCAAAAAGATAAAGAATTATTTCAACCCCCCAAACCAACAACAACAATAATAATAATAAATGCAAATGAAAGTGAACAGCAATTTTGCAGCTTTATACCTTTCCTCCCTCCCTCCCTCCGGTGGCATGGGCGTTTCTCTGCAGAGCACTGGTGTTCTCCTGTGAAACCAAGCGCGGTGAATCTCAGCACGCACAGCGAAGGAAAAAAGGCCTCTTTCCATGTCGAGCATCCTTCGCCCTTCTCGTCAGAGATGAGTGAGCTGGACTGCGAGCTGCGTGATCCCAGGCTGGAAAAAGTGTGCTGCGGAATGCGGGGGTCGGCGGACACACAGGCAAGGAAGAAAAATAAGACAACGACCGTCGACGTCTGTCGAGCGACATCACATGCGACAATGTTTTTGTTTGTTGCACAAGAAAAAATAATGCTTGATGCTAGCAATGCAGGAGCCTGAATGGAAACAGCTGTAATGGATTCCTAGATTGACCGTTATTTTCGTATCCCCAGATTCCCTCTCACGGTCTCACTCCAGTTTCTGCTGGTTTCACCAATTCCATTAGCAATTTTTTTGCACAGTGCGTTGAACATTGACCCCATTCTTCGTATCGTGAACATTCACCAACCGACGTTTTGCGTGATTGTGTTTGATATTGTGCGTGTGTGTGTGTGTGTGTGTGTTTCGCTCCATTCCTGTTTCTTTATTTTTTCGAATATTCGCTTGGAGAAGAAGCAAAGCAAAAAAGGAGCAAAGAAGGCGGAAGATGAGTGTTCTTCAGCATTCTGAAAAAGAGAACATCCTGTTTGAAGCAGATGAAGAAGTGGTGATGTTCCGAAGAGTCCGCCAGAGCAGTACGAATGTCGTTGTCAGTTCTTGTCCGTCAACAGGAAAAGATCCGTCGACTCCAGTGCAGATCCGTCCTCGTGGGGCGTTGCGGCCGCTGAACCAAATTACTCCGTCGGTCTACGATTTCATCCATACTCCGAAACGGTTTTGTTCAAAGGAGCCAAGAAGAATAATTGAAGAAGCAACATATTGGCGTTCCACATTGTCGATTCAAAGATGGTTCCGGCAGCGATTACTTGTTTTGAGCTTGTTTCAAAGTATGAAACGGTCTTTCAAGACATTCAGAAAGTCGATCGTTTCCATGCAACGGATTTGGAAATCAAAGCTGATGGTTCGGAATCTGAGGATTCAGCGTCGCAAAGAGCTGGATTCATTCATTGCACTTGAACGTCAGCAACAACGAGAGCGCTGCGTGTCTCTCATTGCTGCTCTTTGGAGAGGCAGGGTTGCCAGGAAGGAGGCTCAGCGGCTGAAAGATTTGAAGTCAAAAATGAGGAAAATCGAGACGCTAAGGGAAAAGATCTCGAGAGCTGGAGCAGCCGCACCTCTGGTTGCACCACAGCCGTTTCCTACGTCCACTGCGACCTCTCTCCCAACCAGTTCATTCTTGAGCATCGACACTGGCAGTAGTAGCAGCGGTTCGTCGTTCAACGCCGCAGACGATCTTGCATCGAAACGCGCAGAATTAGCAAAACTTCGCGAGAAGAGGCTCATGCTTCGAGCGATGCGTTCTGGAGATGGCGGATCCGCGTTTTCTGCGTATCAGCCTGCATCTTCTTCAGCCTCCTCCTCCACCTCCTCTTCATTGCCGTCCTATTCGAGCATCTCAGACATAGCGGTTTCGTTTGGGTCTGCCTCTGACTGTACCAATGCGTCTCCTGCTTCCTTCCATGATGACCTTTCTGCCAGCTCTTCGTCCTGTCTCGTCACAGCGGCTCCTGCTGTTCTGATGCCTGCGTACAGAACCGGTGCTTCGTTGCTTACCTCTGGTGCATCGCCGTCTCGAACCTTTGGAGGTGTGCGCATTGTGTTCATGAAGGATTCTTCCAACGGATTGCTGTCTCCGGTGTCATCTCAAGAAACAAGTTTGACCCCACTCGCAAATGCACTCTCACTTCATCAAACCCCGATGTTTGCAGTAGCCCAAGCTCCTGAAATGGAAAACGGATCGTTCGGGGACGATCCCATTCTTGCGTCATCACCGACACACGGCGCAAGTCCCATGGATCTCGATCCGCTTGAAGTCCCAGCACTGTCAAGCTCTGATGCAGTGTATGGTTCTTCGAAGAAGCGTTCGAAAAGCAGTGGCAGAAGAGTTCGATTCAACGACAAGGAACTTGAACAAGTGCAGTTGTACTCGTTATATACAGATCCGACCGTTGCTGGCTACGAAGGATCCAAATTGTCCACTCCGAGCAAGAAGAGTTTGAAGCTGGTGGAGCGGAAGGACGTCGCAAGTGTTCCGAGAGCGATTTTGCGCCATCTTTCGCAGAGCGACCACGACATGCTGTCACTTGCAAACACGATCCATAACAAGAAGTTGATCGCTATCGAAGCGGATCACGTGGCGTTTGGAGTTCCAGACAAGGACGACGAGCTACGATTTCTCCGAAACACGTTCCAGAGAAGGAGATCGCTTGTCGGCGAAATCCTCGATCACATAGAGGACTTTTGGTGAGCGAGCATGCAGCCCATTCTTTTTACTTTGACCCGCAAAAAACACTCATCTGTACAATACTAGCAACAAGAATAACAAAAACGAAAACAAAAAACTAACAAACAAAAAAGCAACAGCAACATTTTAGGAAAACGACTGCGTACTCCAGGAGTGAAAATGCTATCTTTTTTTAAAATCAAATGTATGTACAGCGCACACGGTGAACGATGGCTAATGAGCAGTCAGTGTTTTCTTGAAAGTACTGCCACGGAGTCACAAACAGTCATTTGAAATATACCGATTTCCTTCTGATAACGATCCCTTGTACATCCTGCTCGTTGTCGTAACAAACAGCTTTGGTTTTCCAATGGGCCGAGAATCAGGAAGCAAATCATCTTTGAAGATCTTTTGTGGCGTGTGCTCTCCGATTTCCTTGAAACCGTGCGGAACGGATTTGCATGCAACAAGGTTGCGACTGCCGAGTGTAATTGTGGAAATGGCTCCTACCCCTCCCATCAGCACGGGAACTGGCTTTGTGTTTTCCTTATTGTCTGTCATTGTCACGTCGATTGGGAAAAAAGTACGATGTGAATTTTGAATTACTTCTTCCCTCATCAGAAAAAACAAATGCACAAACAAGCAGACTATCGTCCCCCACACTGTTCTTGTCGGTTTTGATTGTGCAAAATGTGAAACTGGTTGGCAAATTCTAGCCTTCGCCGGACTTTTTCTTATTCGCATTTTTTTTTCCTGCATCGGAGAGCAGTTGGACCTCCGCATTTGTGACCGTTGTTTTTTGTTCTATTTTTTACGTACGTTTTACAATCCATTTAATAAATATAATTATGCAGTCTTTGCAACTTCTAATTCTTTTCCACAATAAAACCTGTACGTCTTCTCTATGTTTGTTTGTTTGTTTTCTCTTTTTCTTTCGTTGTGCTTAAATATTAAATAAAATACCGTGTGTTTTATTTATTTGTTTATAATCCAACATCAAAGCAGCTGGAATAACAGCAAACAGTTCTGCAGCACTTCGTCGCAGCCGTTCTGGCAGACAACAGACTCGAACAGAAAGGGCGTTGGAAGGAGAGATCAATGATACTCACATGTTATGATGTATTTCAAATTTTGTAACTCGTAAAAATAAAACGAGAAAGCAGCAACAGACAGAGACACGGGTCGAGAAAAAATGGAGGGAAATGAGGGGGAACGAGGCTTCAACGCGGTTTACTGTAAATCGTGTCAAGCAGCATCCACCGTCGACATTCGTCTACTATTGCGGTTTTCTTCAGACTCGTTGTGTGTGCATTGTGTTTCTCTGTCGTATATCGGTGCTCCCTGCACCAATGGCCAATCTGTCAGCTGAGTGTGTGAAGGACGACCGAACGCGAACTGCGGCTTTTTCGAACGTTCGACGCTGTACACCCACACACGCTCAGAGAGATAGAGAGAGAGAGAGATAGAGATAGAGAGAGAGAGAGAGAGAGAGAGAGAGAGAGAGAGAGAGAGAGAGAGAGAGAGAGAGAGAGAGAGAGAGAGAGAGAGAGAGAGAGAGAACATTTAGACATTCGCATAATGTTTGATTTGCTATCATATTTGATTTCAGTAGTTGCGATTTTTGCTTCGAGACTTTCGATTCTTCGACGCATTTTTGGAATTGGGCATTCGTCGAATGACATTCCGTTTGCACTCCACAAACACTCTCTTGTTCCGCCGACCGATACCGCAGCCGTCAGTCACCATTCCCCTTCTCACTCCGGTTCCCGTTCGCGCTTTCATGAAGGTCGAGACTCGGATCGATCGATGTCTACGCTTGGTCCTTTTGCATCTTCCTTTCTGCAACCCGATGAACCAGAGTGTCATCTGATCAGCAGCCTTCCTCCTCCACCCTCTCTTATCAAGTCCATTTCTCTCAATGCTGCTGCATGCGATTCACCAAAAAAGATTCTCTTTCTTGACCTTGATGAAACACTCATTCACTCTTCTATCAATCCCGAGAGTTCCACGAAGGCGCACTATAAGTTTACTGTCACGCTGGATGGGACATTATGCGATTTTTACGTGTTTGAAAGGCCGTTTGTGGACGCGTTTCTGCAGCAATTAAGCTTTTGGTATGAATTGTGGATCTTTACAGCCTCGCTTCCGGAATATGCCAACCCCGTGATTGATCGACTCGACCGAAAAAGACTGATTTCCAAGAGATTGTTTCGACAGCAGTGCACTCTACGTGGCGAAACGTTCGTCAAGGACATCAAATTGTACACGCCGAGGCGAGATCTGGACTTGTCAAGAGCTGTCCTCTTGGACAACTCGCCACACGCGGGAATGGTTTGCGAAGACAATCTGGTTCCGTGCATCTCATTCTACGGCGATTACGACGAGGAGTTGCTCGATTTGATTCCATTTTTCCATGCTTTGTGGTATGTACAGGATGTGCGATCCGTTATCCGTCTTCGCAAGCAAGTGACTTCAAGGCGTTAGCAAGTCGAAATCACACCACGTCGATTCCTATGGACGTGTGTATGTACCATTGTGCACTGGCTTTCCGCTTTCCCCCTGTGTTTCCCCCGCATCGTGAATAACAAGCAGCGTGCAACGATCGGCGCTCTCGTTTCTATCCTCTAGACAATACACCCAATACTCGAACATGCACACAGCCACTCAGCAGAACTTGCACACACAAAAAGGGACCAGGTTGCTGTTGATCATCATTTATTTACAGAGATTATCCCCAATAGGTGCGTTGGACAACGTTGTGTTCATCGACAACGACGTTCAGTCGTTCTGGACGGTGGTCCATTGTTCCGATGTTGTGGGTCGGCGTGAAGACTCGGTGCGAGTGCGGCAGAGACTCCTTTTTGAAGTGCTTCACATGGTCAAAAGTCATTGACGACAGTTCGCTTTCCGAAACCAGCTTCTTCCCAACGAGCGAGTCAGCATCAAAAGAAGGCTCTGGCTGTCCAGACCCGCCGATCTTCACTCGCTGAATACCTCCGAAACCACCGGGCAACATGTACGCAACAGACAGAGCAACCAGTAAAAGCCCAATGAAGTAACGCATAAATAAGCGGATTCGATTGATTCGCAGAAGAATAAGTTCCCAAAAGACGATTCCCTTTTCTTTTCGCAGTAGCCGTGCTTCTTTTTTGGCTTTCAGATTCGAAAAATAATAATAATATATATAATAAATATATAATTTAAAAAATAAAATTAAAAAACAATTCTGAAAGAAGAAAGAAGAAAGAAAGGAGGAGAGCTTTGTGGAGTTGCCGACTGCTGAGGAACGACAAAGAGGAAAATGGTCGACATCATTGCCAACTGCGATTGAAGTCGACCACGCTCCAAAGTGAGCAAGCTGACCACATTTCCCCAAAGGCCAAAAAATGGGTCAGTTTCATCTCGAAGTATCACTTGACGTCCCACTTCCCCCTCCCTTCGTAGCGCCACACAATAAAGCAGAAGCTTGCGAGCCTGTATTGTACACCAGCCGTGGCGAATCATTGCTAACCAATCCATGCTGAGTCATGCATCCTGAACCGAATGCGAATTCAATTCAGAAGGGGATGCGGCCCCAATGTGTCGCAGCGTTCTTCAGATAGATATTACACGCATCTTTCCAATCTCTCGATCCAGATGCGGCCGGACATGACGATCCCTGACCCCCGCCTGACCCACGAACCCCGTGATTTCCCAGACGTGGCGCAGACGACTCGCAGCGAGTCGTTAAATAAAATGTGTCCCCCGTGACGTCCATGAATCACGCAAACCTGGCATCGAGACTCGCCGTCGTTGACAACGGGACTATTTGCCTGCTGTAATTTGCGTGTGCGACGGCCGTTGCAGGACTCAATCTTTCTTTTTCGTTCTTCATCATCTTTCGGTTTTCCATTGTTTCACATTTTCATTTGCTGCTGCTGTTGTTGTTGTTGTTGTTGTTGTTGTTGTCAATAGCCGCATATAGTTACACTTGGAAAAAAGCGGAATTCCGAAAAGAACAATGGCTTATTACTCTGACGATCCAAGGGTTTCCGCCTTTGAGCCTCTTCCAGCACCGTGGTCCGCGACGAATAATCACAATCATAATTACAATATCAATAATGATCATCTTTATAATAATGATGATAATGATAATGGCGATGATGATGCTGCTGCTGCTGTTGTTGTTAACGAAGGTCGTGATGATGATGCGGACTGGAATCGATTGCTGCGAGATTCCATGACCATTCGCGTTCCTGCCCACACGCTGTCTCCGTCGTCGTTCCAGGTGCAGCAATTCAAAAAGATCGTCGCAAGTGCACAGAGAGAGATTCCTTCGTTGCTGCAGAAAAGGACTACCGAGGGCGCGTCTCCGTTTTCACCGAACAGCAGACACGGCGGCATTCGACACGGTGAAACTGCGATTAACAAGCAACGAGCTGTGATGAACTCGGAAAGACGGAAGCATATGGAAAAGGCAGAGAAGAACTCAAAAGATAGACGAACGAGAATTATGGAGTCGACTTCGTTGCATGGGCTCTATCATCACCCGCTTCCAAAGTTTTATGAATCCAGACCAAGACCAAATGTTGCGCATCAGTACACCGCAGACGAGTTTCTTAGACGCGTTTCATCGGATAAACGCGACTCTCCGAATTCAAGTACGCGGTCACCATCATCTGCTGCTCCCTCGAGGGAGATTATCGAACCGGTGGACCAAAAAAGTGGAACAGAAACAGAAACAGAAGAAGAATTGCATGAAATGAGTACCAAGCTGATGTTCGTCACTCCGGACAAGACTCTGCCGCCGCCTCCAATGCCTCCTGCGCCTCCTTCGTCTGCTTCTTCACAAGATGCCTCTACATCGTCGTCTAGCCCCCGAGCGGGTGGTCGAGTCATGCGTCGTGCCTCCGTGTACTCCTTGTTCTCTCCTCGAAGCGCACTTGCCAGTCCTGGAAGCCAGACGCTTCCTCCGCCGCCTTTGCACCCAGTCGAGAATCCAGCTACCGATGCCTCGTCGCAACGTTCTGCAGTGTCTCCTGTTGCAGTCCGAACTTTCCGAAATAACGATACACGATCCGATGATGCTGCGCTGGTGTCGTCATCTCACTCGGATCAGGGAAACGTTGCATCCTCCAATGTCAAGGAGGAGCCGCTCGGGCCGGTCTCCCCTGTTCTGCCGGTTCCAACGCGAGCCGCTCCATTGCCCCCACCGGCGGTTCCCGTGCACGATGCACATTCCTCCTCGACCCATCCGGCTGTTGCATCTTTTGCAAAGCCCACAGAACAGCTCACAGAGCAGCCCGCAGAGCAGCCCGCAGAGAAGCCTGCAGAGAAGCCTGCAGAACAGGTCACAGAGCAGCCCGCTGAGAAGCCTGCAGAGAAGCCTGCAGAGAAGCCTGCAGAGAAGCCTGCAGAGAAGCCTGCAGAGAAGCCCGCAGAGAAGCCTGCAGAGAAGCCTGCAGAGAAGCCTGCAGAGAAGCCTGCAGAGAAGCCTGCAGAGAAGCCCGCAGAACAGCCCGTGGTTCGTTCTCCAATTGCTGTGGATTCCGGTTTTATGTCAGCTCGAACGGGAAGTGAAGGCCCACTTTCCATGCAAATGGTATTGCCAGCAACCCAGAATGTCGTCATTGCGAGTTCACCACCCATGTCTCCCATGATTTTATCTGGTCCCTCTTCTCCGTCGAGTTCGCTTGCTTCTCCTCGCTCTTCAGATGCTGCAGACATTCCCACCGCACATTTGAATCTTGCGGACACGCAGCCGAGTCTTTCCAGCGACGCCTCCGAGAAGGTGGCAGATTTCCCAGATCATGGGGCATCCGAGAGCAACCGTAACCACATTGGCGCATCACCAAACATCCCGTCCGTAGACATCGATCCTTTTTTACCGCCCGATCAGCTTGACAGCATAGCTTCCTACTCGCCCTTGGCATCGCCTGTGTCGACACCGACAGCAGTGCGGTCTTCATCTCCGGAAGTCGAAAGCACGGCTGTTGTCCAGACTACTTCATTGCAAGAGTGTGATTCCATACTTTCAAAAGAATCGACGACGATGACAAATGGACGTGCTGCGTCTCCTTCTCGTCCTCTTCCTTGTCCTTCTTCTCCTTCTGCTTCTGCTTCTTTGACACAGTCTGGATCTCATTTCGCAGTGCCGTCTCCTTTGACTGTTCCCGTTTCTGTTTCCGAGGATTCCGAACTTCTTGTCCAACACGCTCCGTTGTTGCCACACACTGTATCCTCGTTGCTGCCCCCGCCGCCCATGGTGCCGTCTGTTGCCGAGGATGCTTCAACTCTTGCTCCAGCTCCAGCTCCAGCTCCAGCTGCAGCTGCAGCTGCAAGAACAACTCATGCTTCTGCTTCCTCCTCCTCCTCATCATCATCATCAGCCTCCGCCCCTGTCGAACCGTCAAACGATGTTCTGAGCGAGGTTGACATGTCGAAGTTGTCTGCCAAGGACAGAGTGCGTCTCCGACTCGAGCAACGAAGAAGAAATCGCACGGACACAGTGTTTGTGGAGGAGTTCAAGATTGAACAGTCAACAGGAACTGCTGCCATCTCCAATCCAGCAGACACGACGCCGTCCTCCACGGATAACCGATCCTCTGCATCCCGCTTGGCGACGATTACGACGGCAACGGCTCCTGTGAACGGTTCGGATGTTGTCGACCCTGCAGAACTGAAGCGTCAAGAATTGCGACAGCGAATTCGCGATCGAGTGTCTTCCAACGTTCCTGCAGCGCCTACAGATCGGTCTGAAACACCTCCGCGGTCTCCAAGATCAGTCTCGTTTCACTCTCCCGAGTATGTTGTTTCTCCGGCAGAAACTACACGCCGTGGCTCTCCGCTCTCTGATCGACACATTTCTTCACCTGTCTATACGAGCACTGATTGATTGATTGTCCATCCGAAATTGGACTGAAGTGAAGTGAACTGAACTGAACTGAACAGACGCAATGTAATTTTCCACACACAAATAAAACATAGCATCTAATACGATTTTATTGTTTTGTACAGTCAAAAACAAACAATGAAGACATTTCCTCACAATGCAAAAAAGAGTGCACCAGAGAAAATGAACGGGGGAATTCGCCACGCACGAACATGAAAGAGAGAGAAGAGATATTATGAAAAACTGTCAATGCACGGTGATCATTCAGCATCATCATATTCCGTCGTTGTCTTTGCTTTTGCTTTTGCCTTGCGCTTTGGAGGAGCCGAAGCAGCAGCCGGCTTCTCATCCAAATTGACGTCTTCCATCTTGGCTGGTGAATATCCCCGTTCGACATCGTCATCACCTGCGACTGCGGACGGTTCGCGCATCCGCTGTTCAGCACTCACTTGCGGACGAGTTTCGGAGCGGACACGAGCACCAGATTCCTGACGGGGTCTGAATTCCGCGCCAGCCTCAGGATCTTCAGATGTCACAAACAAACCGCGATTTTCTTCGCGTGCAGTTCGAGCAGATGCATGCGAAGATGGATCAGAAGGAGATTCAATTCCAGTGTCTGTAATCTGAGCAACCATTCCCGGAGTTTGGCCATAATCTTTGTGCGCCTTACGCTTTGAGGGAAGATAAAAGTACGCGAGGACATACACGTACAAGTTGATCACAGTCCAGAACACCAAAAAGGTAGCAGAATTGCCCTGATTTTCGTTGCCGTCTCGTGTGACATAGACCGAAAAAATGAGTCCGCCGACGACAATCATGAACACAATAAACGACAGTCCAAAAAGGGCCTTGAAGCGCCTGCGCATTCCGACCTTGACTTGGAAGTCTTCATCGTCTTCGAGGTTTCCCTGCAAATTGCGGTCGTCCTTGTGCTGCTCCTTGAGTTCTCGCAGACGACGTTTGGCGGCTTCCTTTTGAGCAGCCGAGGCACCAACAGCACGGAACACGCTGTACATGAGGTAGAAGACGTAGATAAAGGCGAGGATAATGCCAATTACGCGGATAGCAACATACGAGTTCACCGAGTCTTTCGCAGAGTCTGTGGTGGGGTCATTCACAGCCTGGTAGCGTTCCATGATGTACCACGCTGTCACGAAGGCGAAAATCAAAAGCATCAAGAAGATCTTGGGCGCGTAGAAGAAAAAGCCACGGCGGCTTGGCGGGACATACACCATGTTGAGCATGACAAGCCAAAAGAGGAGCAGAGAGCACACAAAGTTGACGATCAAGAAGATGTCCAAAATGGGAAACGCAAAGCCTTCGACGAAGAAGTTTGCAGCGAAGAAGGGGTTGTTGAAACCAATCAATGCAATCAGCAGAAACAGAATCCACTTCTGCTCTGTCTGTCTCACATGGCGATACTTCCAAAGCTTGGCAGAAGTGTAGAACAGCGACAGCAAGTTAAACACGAGGAACGAGTATCGGAAGCCAATTTGGAACACCGAGAAGTCCGCGCGATAGTATGAAACCTTGAATGTCAGATCTCCCACGTTGGAGCCGAGAGTGTCCAGAGTCCGAAAGCCAAAGGTGGTCCATACCTGATAATGCGAGTACTCCAGAAACGGCTCAAACGCAATATCCACACGCTCGCAGCTCGATGCACCGTCGTTACACTGGATTGTTCTTGCCTTGGTCGTATTCGAGGCGATTTTCGAATTGAAAGGACCATCTGCAGAGCTGCCTCCATAGATGGAGACCGTAACCGGGATATCCGCCGAAAGCGCATAGCGAGTCCCGTTTCCACGAGCGAACTGGAACGAAAATGCCCATTGCTGATTCAGCTTTTCAAACGATCCCAGCGTGATTTTCGACCATTCGTACCCACGCATCATTCCAGCATATGTATCAGACGTCGATTGAACCAAAAACGACTTTGATTCAAATGGCGCCGGACCGAAAACCCCAATCAAAATCGCAAAACCGACAATGCAAATATAGAGAACAAAGACACAAATCGTCTTGAAGCTCGAAAACGTCTCCAATTTGAATGGAGTCACTCGATTTGGATCCATCGCTTCACGCACTCTCACACTCACCCAACTCACCCACAAGAATAGTTTAAAAGAGTGGAAGAAGAACAAAGCGAATTAAGAAAGATTTAATTAAAAAAAACCCACAAAAACTGTGGAAAATAAAAAGGAAAAAACAGGAAACGAAAAAGACTCAGTGTTTCATTTGATTTCTTTTGAGCTGTTTTTTTGACGAAAGAATGAGAGTTTGTGTAACGACTCAATCCGTGGGGTTGAATTTATTTACGACAGATGGCGTTTCGCTCTTGGCCTATTTATGGGTTTTGCTTGACCGAGTTTCCCCAGACTGTTGTAACGGTATTTATTCGTCTGTGTGTGGGGGGCGGGGTGAGTGTACGTTCAGGATGCGGAAGGTGTTGCGTTCTTAGAGGAAAAAGTACGACAGAACAAGAATGGCTGATGCAGCAACCCAGCCGTCATTTGCTATGGTCGATTCCGAAAACGGCGAACGGCCCAACGCAGTCCATTCCGCCCACAGCGCCGTCGCAATTCCGCAGAGATTCCTCAAGTCGCTTCGAAGCCCGACAATCCTCACGTGCTCAGAGTCGCTACTACGGCTGCTCATAGAGGTCGTGATGTGTGTCGTCGTGGATCGGGGCGCAGGAGCATCGGCTGCAGCGCACTCTTCGTACGGGTCTGTCAGCCAGTCAACTGCATCCGATTCGACGTGGGTCCCGTACGCGTAGTCGTCCAGCTGCTCGATTCCCGTTGAATCGATTCGACCGGCCATCCGGTTTTTGAGAATGAGAATCGCGACCAGAATGACCGAGTCCACACATTGAAAACGGCGCGTGTTGTGAGGACGGATGCTCCGCAGCTTGCCATACGAGTACGACACCAGAAGAACAACAGCAGACATGTTCAACAGAGCATTTCGACTCACGGCAGGATTAGGGCTAGGGCTGGACGACGACGACACCGCACTTGAGCCGAAAGCCGGAAATAAAGGAATTATCGAATGGATATACTTTGCAATGTAATATGACTGCATTGGGTCTGCTACATGATTCTTCAGTCCTGTCTACTTCATCCACTCTCTGCTCCATTCACACGCAAGTAATAACAATGATAATAATAATAAATATCAAAACATAACAACAAATAAAAACGAGAGCCGCATTCGATGGCAGAATTTCTAGCATCACGCAAATGCATCATGCTGTGAGGGAAAAGCGTGTACTTTTATAAAATTAGTGTACAGCCGCGCTGCCGAGTGCTCAGGCGTCAAGAACCGGAGACAAGACTGCTGCACAAGACGACGGAGTTACGCGGTCGCGGAGTTCACACTGTGACGGAAGAGTACACGTCCAAAGACATGGAGTCTGGGTGTGTGGGAGCATCCATCAGAAATTGGGTGGGCGCAAAGTGTTCCGATATCTGGCATGTCCAGCGGTGATCGATCGAGAGCCTGCCTCCTTTAAACGACTGATGTTCGCAGGATCGATTGTCATGCGACAGTGCAATGGCGCCGATTGGAGTCAAGTCGTATTGATGCAGTGTATCGCAGACGGTAGCGATGCCGTACGGAAGCACACACACACACACACACACACACACACACACACACACACACACACACACACACACACACACACACACACACACACACACACACACACACACACACACACACACACACACACACACACACACACACACACACACACACACACACACACACACACATAAAGGCACAAAGAACGCACCGCATTTCGTTCAGAGGATGAGTTGGATCTGGAAATCTAGTAATCCAGAAGCAGTGCAGCAGAGATTGCAGCGACATGCTTTCTCTTGATTTGGCCGTCGTTAGTACTGTCTGCGGAGGCGACGACTGCCGCTCTGTGTAGTGCATCCTTTGTGAATGACGACAGAAGCTCGCAAACGAGCACAAGAGCATCGTCGCGGATCAACGCAGCGCTCTTTCCTCCGACCATCGTAGTTGACGTCGACAAGGAAGACAAGGATGACGACGAGGAGGACGACGAGGAAAGGGAAGAACGGATCAAGAGGTCGGCCGTCGTCGTCTTGAACGCACATGCAGCTGACGCATCCATTGCTGCTGTTGTTGTTTTCTACACTCCCGCCCTTCTGCAGCTACGTCTTTCTTTCCCAACCCAATGCATCTCTAGTGTCGAATCACAGAAGCGAGGTTTCCCCAAGAGGTTTCCCCAAGAGGTTTCCTTCAACGATTAACAACAGTTTGCTGTATATTTCTTTTATTGGTAGACAAATGTCGATGCTTTGCAGCATTTTTGCAAACACAAGGTTTCGGAAAATCCGAGTGACGCCGACGCACAGAGAGATGGATTGATAGACAGATACGAGTGAGTTGAGTTGGTTTGTTGATTTAATGAGTAAGGATGTCAGTGTCTCGCGTGTTATTTGATAATGCACCATTGACGCCTTCGACAGCTGTCTTGGCGAACCAGAGTCGAGCAAAACACACTGCTGTGACGTTCAGTTCACGAGACATTCGACCGTTGGCTGGACTGGTAGCGCTGTCGAATCCAATGCTTAGTCCCCTTTCAATCTCCTCAGCTGCCGTCACTGCGACTGCGACTACGACAACTGCTGCTGCAACAGCGGCGGCGGCGTCGTCGAGTGGTCTTGTGACGGGTGGACTCAGCACAGAGGTCGCTGTGTTTGCGAGAGGGGTTTGGGAAAGCGGGGTTCGAGCTATTGTTGCTGCAATCGGACTTGGCCATTTGCTAAAACCTGCTCATCCGCTTGTCTCCGTTCTCTCATCATCCGCATCATCATCCGCATCATCACCCTCTTCATTTCTGTCTTTGTCTGCAACAACAACAGCACCGGCAGCTGGGCCGTCCCTTGTGGTTGCGACGTCAATGGCAAATCCAGCTGCTATGCTTCAGAATGGTCCTGCAAGTCGCGAGCAAGTGGAAAAGGAAATTGTACAAAGCCGAGTTCGTGGATTCTATTCACATTGAAGAAGAAGAAGAAAATAAAATATCAAACATTTTGATCTTTTCGTTTACAGCAAAAGCAAACAAGTACTTTGGGATGCAAAGGTTGAATAGACAGAATCAAATCGAAGAAAGAATGGTGAGTTAGCAGCCAGTGTCCAGCAGCGCACCGCATTGCTGGCATCTCTTTTCAGGCTTTCCCAAACAGCAGCTACAGCGAACATGTGCAAACGAGAGAAAAAAAGTTATTATAAAGCGTCAGCAACACCCTACCACACGAAGAAAAAACAAACAAGGAGAGAGAGAGAGAGAGAGAGAGAGAGAGAGAGAGAGAGAGAGAGAGAGAGAGAGAGAGAGAGAGAGAGAGAGAGAGAGAGAGAAATGCATACATGAGACCGCAAGGAAAGCTGCAGGAAAAATAGAATATCGATAGAAACAGGTAATGTACATAGACGAGTTAGCACACACACAGCCAGTCAGATAGACAGACAGACAGACGGACGGATGGACGATAACACTGTAGACAGTATTCAAAGGAGACATACCATAAGACTGCCGTGGTGATTCCGCAGCAAGTGAAGGACTCGTGGATAATTTGGTGAGGGCACATGCCGCCATAGAGGACCGGCTGCACTGGATACATCGGAGAGCCCATAAGCGGGGTTCCCTGGTGATAGGTTGTCTGTGGTCCTGGCGCATTGTAAATCGGACCCGAGGCAGGCGGAGCACCACCACCAGTCGCAGCATAACTGTTGTTGGTCTGGTACTGCGAAGAAGAGTCGTAGTAAGGAGCAGACATTCGTGCAGATGTGTTTATAATTTTAAATTTAGAAAACAACTCTAAACACCACCACCAACAATAGAATCCAATACTGTATCGGATCAAAAACAGACG
The DNA here is from genome assembly GCA_009859145.1 of Andalucia godoyi. Classification (NCBI taxonomy): domain Eukaryota; class Jakobea; order Jakobida; family Andaluciidae; genus Andalucia; species Andalucia godoyi. The sequence goes on from VRVR01000042.1 coordinate 130,241, forward strand.
CTTCCTTTATCAAAAAAAAGAGACTCCGAAGGCCTGAAAGAATGGAAAAGGCAAACTCCCGACGCCCAAAGTTTCCCCGCGACTTGCGGAATTCCCGACCGAACCGGAATTTGGGGTTACGGCAGGTTCGATCAAAGGCTGCATGTTGGCCCTCAGCATGTGATGTATATAATAAGAGAAAAGACATCATCTCAGCATCTTTGAAATGCACGAAAAATAATAATAATAGTGATAGATCTCGCCAAAGACCTCTTTATGAATCGGAATTTCCTTCATCACAACCGAGAATCACTTGATCATCCTCAGGAGAAGAGACCTCTGGACAATGGATCCCAAAGGATTGCCCAAGTTTCCGCCGCATGACTCTGATAAGATCTCCTGCAAGATCAGTTGACGTGTGGTTTTTGTTGTGTCGGACGATCCAAACATCCCAAGCATGCACATTGTTTTTAGAGTGTATCATATACGTAATCAGAGAGTCCCGCCGGAGAGTAGTCGATGCTAATGCAATGTAATCCGACTGCAGGATAGCCGATTTCATCGCTTGCATGACCTGCTCATGTTCGCGATCCAATAGCGTTTCCGACACGCGACAATTGGAGAGTGGCAAGTTTCGAAACCGCAGCCGAGGATTTGGCATCGAGGATTGCGGTAATGATTGTGCGATGCAGTCGTATATGAAAGCGTGAAAAAGAATCTGCTGGTATTATGACGTCTCACTGGAACTGCCTTTTATGAAGGTTCACACTGCTTCACTGCCAATCATGGTAGTATCCCGTGGAACAAAACCCAATCGTTGATCAACTTCCCTCATCAAATACCATGTTGGACAACACATTGGCCACGAGGGCTTGCTGAACGCATGTCTTTCCGGTTTTTTCTCTTCCTCTTTTCTGTTCCTCCCTCCTCTTCTCTCTTTTCTGTTCCTCAATTTAGACAACGTAAAACAAACGAACAACACAGCAAACACTATGAACCGAGCAGCAGCAATCTGTCGTCGATTTTCTTCGAGCACTTCGTCCTCGATGCCATTGGGTATGCAAAGTCGTGCCCAACAACCCTTCAGTCCTCGCCGAACTTCATTCTCCGGACCGTCGACTTCGAACATCGGCACGCAAAGCGAGTCATCATCTCCCATGCGCCGGTCGCCGTCTGCGTCTGATCAGGATGCCATGCGCAAGAACTATCAGGTGTTGAGGAATCTTGGAGGCCAGTGGTTGTGGCCCAATGAATGGCGCACCCCACAATACACAAGTGAACTGCACTAATATTCACAACAATGAGGAAAGGGCGGTTTTCTTCATCGTTTTTTCCCTCCGACTGTGGACACAGACACATGTGTACAGGTGTATCATAAACGCAGCCCAAAAGCAAGTTCAGCCCAAGAGCGGTTTAAAAACATAAATAAAAAACAGAATGACAAACGCTCTTGTGTCGGCTATTGGGCACCTGAAGCTGCTGTTGGTTTGTCCAGCTCGGAAGCATCCTGGCGGGGCTTCTGGGACGTCGCTGCAGCGTCCTTTGGAAGAGTCGGTGGTCTGAATCGCGGATCCGGTTTCGCTGCTAGCTCGCGATAATCCACCATGAACTTCTCCCAGACGGATCCGTTCACAAAGTTACCTCCCAGAGTGACACACAGCTGATCCATCCGCGCCGTGTGCCACCATCCCGACGGAATAAACAACACCTCACCAGGCTGCAACACGCATTCTATTCGTGTGGCTTTCGCAAACAACGGAAACTTCATCAAATCAACGTTATCCGGGTCCAGGATGCTCGACAACAAGGGCTTGTTACCGTAACCGGGATACAGGAATGCCGTGTCGGATGGTGCCCAAAAAATGAAGCGCTTGGATCCATAGATCTGAGCAGACCAGGCGTGCGTGTTGCATACGTCCACGTGAATGAATGGGAACTCAGACCCAGCAGACCCAATGAACATTTCGCACCACTCCTTCCACGCTTTCGGAAACTGAATGACTTCCTTTGCAGGATTATGTTCGTCCGTCATCCAATTCGGACCAAAAATATGCGGTGGAAAACAACAGCACTTGTCCTTCTTTTCCAGCAGCCCTGGAAACACATTCGACACATGGCAATTGCGAAAATACGGAACATGGGCCTTGCATGCAGCGTGCGGTGCCTGTGATGGTGCAGCAGTCGTTTCTGATCCAGAATTCGTGCTACTGCTTCTTCCTCCTCTTCTCCCTTTCAATTCTTCTTTTGCACGTAACTTCTCTGCCTTCACCCGATTTTCCTCCAATTCTTCGAGGCTCTTCAGGAAAGTCTTAAATTCGACTTGCCTTTCATGACACGTGCCGAGATCCACACGCACCGCTTCCTTTCCAACCTTCTTCTTGAGGAACTTTGGAGTCCACTTCATCGGGATCTGGCTATGCATGTTTGTCAGAATGCACGGCCGATTTGCGCACACGTATCGCTCGTAGAGTTCCCGCTGCGTAACACTCCTTCCATCAATTCGATCCACCATGCTGAACCACTGATGCCCTCCCGCCACTGCAATCGAACCCTTCTTTATATCTTGTTGGGAAAAACACAGAGAAGAATGGCTTCCCTTTTCTTTCGCCTCAGCGGGGGAATGTTTTCCTCAATCGGGTATTTTCTTGCTATTTCGGGAATCCCTAGCTTTCTACAGTTGTTTGTTTTCTGTAGCGGCACCCCCCCCCTTCTGCGACCATCACCCGGAAGCATCATGTGATGCTGGGGGTGCGGGCCGCCCACCGCGGAGTATGGGTAGAACCTGGCGTTGGGAAAAACGAAGAGGGACTCTGGGCACGCTCAGCGGCCAAATAAATAAAACGCCCCAAAAATGCTGAACCAGCAGCGCTCACTCTCGATCCTCTAAATCCTCGGTTTTGTTGGTTGTTGGTTGTTGTTTTGCTGTTTTGGTTTTTGGTTTTTGGATCTTTTTATTCATTCTTGTTTGGAAAGATTGGTTTTTTTAATTTAAAAAAGTTGCTTTTTGTTTCTCACAGGTTCTCTTTTCTCTCTCTCCGCAACGGATACACACGCTCGCACATAGTTTCAGAAAGAAAAAAAAAAGGAGACTGCAAGCATTGAAAAAAGAAAAGAAATTACGAAGACAAACGCTCCTGGAGGTCCTTTTCTTTTCTTTTCTTCTATTTAGGACGGGAGGTGAGGTTTTTAAAATTTTGGGATTGATTAATTGATTGTTGTGTGTGTGTGTGTGTGTGCCCGATTGCTGAGTGCGCGTGTGCTTCCATTGTACTATGAATTCGAATAACAACGGCGGCAACGGCACTACGAATGGTAATGGCAGCAATCTCGGTGGGAATGGAGGAGGAGCCCCTCGGTCTGTTTTGACTCCGCTGATGTTCACGGAGCCTCCGGGAACGCCCACTTCGAACAACAGCATCAGTGGCAATGCTACGAATGGTCAGCACTACGATGACTACGACGCTCCAGCACCGCTTCCTCCAATGTTGAGTGCTCAAAAGTTTGCCAACATGAATGGCAAGTCAAATATGAATGGGTCCATGATGATGCGAGTCGGACCGTCGCAGCCGATGCAGTCTCCGTTGCTGCAGATTCCGGGCGGTTCGATGTACGGCGGCCATCCACTGCTTCTTCCGAGACCACCGCCACGGGTTGAGGATGATGAAATCGCAAGACTTGAGAAGGCCAGGTTGCAGAGAAGAGCTCGACAAATGCAGCGCACCTCGTGTGTGATCACCACCTTTCTGGTCCTGCAAGGGATCATTCTTCTTGGAGTCCTCGGCCTTACTGTGTACTTGTCCTATTACATGCTCCGCGAAAAGTTCATTCCGGGCTCGCTGACTGTGGATGGCGATCTGACTGTGACAGGATCGTTCCAGACCAAAGGACAGGCTTCGCAAATCGTCACGTCCTATGTACAGTCCTCCGGCCCGGTTTCTGCCACGGGACTCGTGTCCGTTGCAAGTTCGTCAACCGGGTCTGGTGCTGTTTCGCTTCCTGGCGCCGTGTCCATCACGGGCCTTTCTACGGGTACGAGTTCGACTGCGGCGGGTGGAATGTCTGTCAAGATTGGGACCGCAACATTGTTTAACGGGACTACCTCGAACATGCGTGTACAGGTCCCTTTAACGATTGATGGAAAAGTAACGACGTCAGGATCGGTCACAGGCGCGCAGGGGTTTGTCTTCACCTCCTCAGATAGTATCAGTGCTTTTGCAGCAGTCGGTGACAGCGATGGTACAAGCGCGAGTGGCTCCCCTGGTTCGGTTTCAACGAGCTCCAAATCATCTGGGATATCCACTTTGGCTGTTTCCAAAACAACGAATGTTGTCCTTTCTAATGGGCTGTTTGCCGTGTATCGAGATGGAATTCCCGTTTTCACAGTCGGAGACAACATCACGATTTCTCCGCTGACTCCGACATCGTTCAATGGCGTGTCTGTATACTTCCAGAAGGTGGAAACAGACAATCTCAGGATCATGGGAAGCACAGTCGAGACACTCAACAACCAACCGCTCACGCTCCGATCCGATCGCACTGTCTATGTCCAGGGATCCTCCGTCAATGTGTCGTGTCCGATGAATGTGAATGATCAAGACATTGATGCTGTCAGACGGCTGTCCATCACGTACTTGCAGTCTCGGTCGTCGCCGTCCTGGTCCGGGTCGATTATGGTAGATTCCCCGCTGTTGTTCTCCTCCAGTGTGTCCGGAATTACTTCTTCGACCACTGGAACATACGACGTTAAGACTGTGGATACACCGAAGCCCGCGGATCAAACCGGCACAAACCCCGGCGATAATGCGGTGACGGCGGGGTCTCTTCGTTTCACTTCCGGAACAGGTGGTGTGGGAGGGCGCTCTGGTCCTGGACCTGCTGCTCGCGGTGGCGACGGCGGCTCCGGTGGTTCTCTGGTGTTTCAAGCAGGAAACGGCGGCGATGGTGGCACCGGAACCGATACAATCTGCGGAAACGGAGGAAACGGAGGCAATGTCATGTTCTTTACGGGTGCTCCCGGTTTGCGTGGATGTGCCAATGCTACCGGAAAGTCTTCATCGCAAGGTGATTATGGAAGGTTTGTGATTCGTTCGCGTTCCTCGTATACTGATACGGTTCTTCGCATTATGGCTTATTCAGGTACTGGTGGTAATCTCAATCCGCAAGCTGCTGTCATTGAGTTCGATGATGAAGCATCTGTTTCCAACCGCGCATATTTCAACGTTCGCGTGATTCCAGCGACTGCAAATGCGATCTTCTCCGTTCGTGCAAACACACTTCCCTTGATCAACGCTCTTCCGAACGGTAACGTGTACATTCCCTCTGGATTATTGATTGTGAACACTTCCATGGTCGTCGGTTCTGCTACATCCGAGCTTCGCGTGACTGCCAATGCCGTCTACATCGCTGGAAATGCTGCTGTCGCGGCGACGAGTTCCGCCGTGATGCTCGCAAATGCAGTCATCACTGTCGACACCGTGACCTCCGGAGTTGCCATCACTTCGCAGAATGTGACGTATTCCCAGTCTCTTGTCAGTGTGACCCCTTCTACGGTGACGGTTGCCGGCGCGATGCCAAAGACGGTGTACGCTGGATCGCTGTTTGATTCGTCAAACTCCGCGTCCCTTGTTTACTCTACTTCTTCACGTGCGTTCACAATTGGAAATCGTGTCGGAGGCACCCTTCTGTCGACCATGGTCATGTACTCGGATGGGGCTGTGGAATTGAATTCGATTTCTCGTGTGATTGTATCTTCCCCGATTGTCGTGATGAACACTCCGCAGATGGTGCTGAACACCACCTCTACTGCAGGTTTGGCGTTTGAAACTTCTGGAATTCGGCGACAAGACAGTAGTTTCACCGTGGACTTTGACAATCGGCGCATCGTCTCTGCTTCAACGTTTGGACTCATCACGCAAGGTGGCCTCATGGATTTCAGTTCTTCCGCTGGCTTCCGCTTCACTGATCCCTCTCGCTCCGGTTTGACAATCGATTCAGTGGTGATGGGGTCTGGAATGCGTCTGAATTTGACTGATGCATCTTTGGAATTAGTCGGCTCTGTTCGTTCTTTCTTGGAGTTTCGCTCGCTGTCTCGGTTTGCTTCAAACCTGCAGGCGATGCAAAATGTTACGTTCCCATCGTCTGCCTCTCATTTCCACGTTGACGGTAATGATGCACAGTTGAATACAGACACGGCACGCGTGGACATGTCTAACGGCATCCGGCTGTCAACCCCCGCATCGACGATGAACGTGAATCTCTCATTGTACACATACCAGCTGCAGATTGAAACACAGGCAGGAGTGCAGTTCATGTCGTCCGCCACCTCCAGGCTCATATTCCCCAACTCGGCGCAAATTGACTTTTCGACTGTGAACCCATCCATCTCTTTCCAGTCTGCTTCGTCGTTCATCCGACTCGGCGATTTGGTTCTTCGTCATACGAATGGTGATGCGGCAATTCTCCGAAACAATGCGGATTCCTTGCGTGTTTCCTTTTCAACCTCTCGAATTGACTCTGCTGCGAGCACGAATCTCACACTGTACTCGGAGAACTCGTTTGTCTCGGTGGATGCATATAATGGTCTCAAGCTATCAGGCCGCTCCGGCATCGGAATGTCCAATCAGATTTCAAGCACGGTTTCTACGCTTGTTGTTGACTTCCATCCATTCCTTCCCCGCATATCCACGACTTCCGCCCAAGGTCTGGTGATCTCTGGAGGTGGAAACCTTTCCTTGCAGTCCTCGTCGTTCCAGAGCGAGTTTTTCATTGGCAGCACGTTGCGCATGCTCACAGGTGTGGGATCCACGGTATTTGAAGTGAACCCGACTGCCGGTGCGTTTACGTTTGGAACGGCCGCCGCCTCTGCTGGCATGCTGTCATTCTCGGTAAGTCCTACGGCTGGCGCATCGATTTCGTACACTCGACCCAGCAGCGCGTCGTTGAATGTGCTCAATATCGAAAATGTTGCTGGTTCTGGAGGTCTCATTCGCTTCAACACCTTAACGGGCTTGTACATTGGCTCCGCGACGCCGACGCAAGCAACATCACCGACAACCTTCATGGGTACTCATCTTTTGATCGACTTTGGGTCCAATGCGGCAGTAAGCGCGTTTTCAGGTCGTCTAACGCTGTACGGCGATTCCGCGCTTTCATTGAAGGTTGGAAACCGTGGTCACGAATTGATCGTCAACGCTCCCGTCTCTGGTGGCAATGTCGTTGTCAACACGCCGTCGGATATGAGTCTCGTTGTGACGACTGGCTCTGCGTTCAACGACACAGCAACCCGTGCCCCGTCTGTCACCGTGCAAGGTGGCGAGCACCAGGGATCTCTCATTTCCAACTATGGAGGCGACGTTGTAATTGTTGGCGGTAAGGGTAAGACTGGCGGTGATGCGTATCTGCTTGGAGGACAAGGTACCGTGGGATCCGCAGGTAATGTTATCGTCGGATCGGATGGTCAGAAGGTCCAGCTGGCTCGCATGTTCTTCGTCGATCCTGTGAACGGGCTGCAGTCGGTTGTTCCCCCGTGTACCGGTGCCCCTGTCGCGGATGGTGGGGCCAATGCCCTTAACACCTTCACCAACGCAAACGCCAGAATTCTTGCGACTCTGTGCTTTGACACCACCAGCGGAACGATTAAGATGAGCCGATATCAGTGCGGTCCTTCGCGTAACGTCAACACATGTTTGTAATCGGTAGTGTCATTTTGGGGAAAATGTTATGTCTCCCATGGTGGGGTTTTCTTCTGTGTATCCTGTGTATCTTTTCCTTCCTGTTGAATGTTTATTGTCAAGAAGGCTTTCGTGTGAGAGCGTTTTTTCTTTCTTTCTCGTGTATTCGTTTACGATGTCAATTTTTGTTTGTTTGTTTTGAAAGTCTGATGTGCTGTCGAAGACCTGTACATATTAGGCGTACACGTAAATCGCATATCGAGGACCGACCGCTCACGCATCCGCATTTCACCCTTTGGGCACGCAACCATTTCCCCACCATCCTTCCCAACCTAGAATGTAAAGTGACAATGGGCAACCGACAAGCGGCATTACTCAATCTCGCAACGAACCAAGAATACGCACACCGCATCACGGACGACAGCACAGAATCTTCTCCAGGAGTTCGTCTCGTGTCGCTCGAGTCCTAACCATGGGGCCCATAAATTCAAATCTGCCATGACGTCAACGAACGACGTAAGAAGCTCTGCATTTGACAGTGCAAGACGGTCCACACACGGTTCGGCGACCTTTTCATAGATGTCAACCCACAGATCCCGCACTTCTTTCTCGGAGCCAAGCTGGCTGCCAATTTGGATCAGCGCTTTCAGGACTGTCGCGACACGGTCTATCCGTTCGAAGACCTTGGGGGAGTGGAGATTCGGGCGTGTGGAAAGTGCACGACGAAGTACATTTCGGAGCCGGACGTCCACAACAACCTTTGTGCGGAGTGTGATAAGAGATTCGACGAGACCCGGGTCAAAGCCAACAAACGGCTTTTCTCTCGATGTCGTTTCCAGATCTTCAAAATCCGATTCAGAAGATTGGGAGTCAGTCGTTTTCGGGTATTGATGAGCATCGTCTTCATCGTCTCCCGTGTGATTAGAAGACGTGGGTGCAATGGGAAACGCAGAAGGCGGCGCTGACGGCAACTGGGATGACAGCGGGCCGAGGTTGTCCAGAACCTCGTTCTCACCAACATTCGCAGACCCTGCAGGACGCATGGCGGTGAATCGGGACCCGAGCTGCTCTACTGGTGTTGGATTTGAGGGCGAGTTCCTGTCATTGGAACCTTCGTCGGGCGCGTCCACGACTGGGAATTCGTAAGATCTGCAGTGATCGCAGTCCGAAGAGCCATAGGACATTTCAAATGGCGTGTGTTCCATCCAATGGTGCATGATCGACGACGCAAGAAACGTCCAATCTGCGAACGTCATCCCTGCGAATCGTTTTTTGTGGCATTCAAATCGGTGCGAGGAGAACAGAATCATTGTAGCGTACGGAAGCGCATCTTGCGGGTCCAGCAGAAACCCCGAAGCAATGCGAGTAACCAGCGACTTGCTTCCATCCACATCAAACAACACTGCCGAAGGTGTCGACACCGATATGGCAGCAGGAGCGACCCCAAACTGGTTGTGGCCCCCGAACAGCGGTGGTTTTTCCTCACCCTCAACAGCCGCACCGTCGAGCGACGGAGTCCCCAACATTGCACCTTCCGGAAGTCCTGCGCCGTCATCCTTCTCAAACACTATATAATCATGGACCTTTCGAATGTTGTCGAAAATTCGGTGCTTTGGATACTGTTTTGGCTTTCTTCCCAAATACTCCAAAAGCATCGTTTGCAAAGCCTGGTCGCGAAGTGAAAAGTATGCCTGAACCATCGCAACCGCAACCTGTTGCGTGATCGCGCACTTCAAAAGGTACTTCCGCGGTCTCGAAAACAGCGTTGGCTCCAATGCCGCAAATTGAGGCATTGAGTACGGATCAGATAGCTGAAGCCACGATAAAAACATTGGTCGGTGTATTGGAAACCTGTGTGCATACAGTGTTCCATTGTCTATTCGAAGCGCCATAATTCTCGTTTCCCCTTGGTTTCCTCCCTTGTAAACGACGTATACTACGCTAAAACAGTTCTGCTATCTCTGTAAGCAAGTTGAACCACTTTCCTTCCTTCTTTTTTCACATGTACAACATACTCGACAATTAAAGAAGAAGAAGAATAACAACAACAACAACAACAAGAAGAAGATTGAATGAAACCCTATTTAGCCCAAACTCACTTTCCACGCAAGTACCGTACTGAGTACGGCTGGCAGCTATGTGTATCAACATTGAGCATCAAAACAATACGATTTTTTTTACCGTTACCGCTCATTGCGATACGATGAAGCAGTCTAAAGCGCACGAAAACAAAAACACTGCCACCTTCCGACGCGGGGCCGCCGCCAGGAAAGATTGCCAAGGCGACAACTGCGCGGCAGATGTTGACATGGGGCCATTATCAATTCCAGCAGCGGCTGCTCTGCAAAACGCGCGAATTCGCGGGGGCGGCAGGTGTCGATTGTGACTTGTGACGGAGGTGTGCACGTCTAAAGCGTGCGACAGTTGCGGCGGGGGGGAAATGAGTCGCAAGTTGTATGGAAACAAGGCGTGTTGTTGCCCATCGTGCAAATGCACGATCGACCGCGATTGGAACGGCGCGCGCAACATCTATCTTGGGAACGTCGCTCATGCCGAAGGGCGTGTTGGGGCCTGCCCTCTTCCCAATCATGCTATGCATGTTGTTGGGCTGCAGCATTGATTATGAGTGATCAGCGATAATTATCCGTGGTTAATGTACACTGTAGACGTAGGGCAGCAGCTGCAGAAAGCGTGGACGGATGACAGGAGGTTTAAGGGATGGAGGGCGGAGAACGGAGGAGATCAGGCTCGACACGCTCTGATGTGTATTTTACAACATAGAGATGAAAGGAGCAGTGGCACATGAACATACGACGTGGCGACTAATCGTACATATTAACAACAACCATCATCATCATCATCACCAAAATGCGGATAGAAGTGGCAAAATACATATATATATATAAATGATAATGTATAATAATTAAATTAAAAAGAAGAAAGAAAAAATGAAAATGAAAATGAAAAAGAAAAAGAAAAAGAAAAAGAACACGCAGCGCGGTGAGATTTGAAAGTGATTGGAGGACAGAGACAACGTTCGTCAGGGACGGAGGGTCGCTGCTGCTCGAGCACGTTCTGTTGCAAGTGCAAAGGACTTGTGGCATTTGACCCTTCGGACGCGATAGCATCCTGCAGCCAGTCTCTTCCACTTGGACCAGAGCCGAGCCAACAAAGACCTTTTCCGGAAGAGAAAAGCTTTTCTTCGGAGCCTCGTTGCATGCAAAGCACGGATCCACGCGTTCCATACGAAACGAGTGAAGATTCGATCCAAGGAGTGCTTCATGAAAAGAGAAAATCGTTTGCACCGAATTCGTTGTCTTCGCGACAAAGAAGCATCGTCGTGCCATGCGTGAAACATCTTTTGCACGAGTTGCGCAAAATGACGGCCGCGAAAAAGAAACACTACCTTGGATTTGTAGAACTCGGATCTCCACTGACGAAACACGCGCTGTTTGCACTTTTCCACGTAAAACAAATCGTACTTTGACTCTAGCTTGGATCGAATCATTGACCGCGACCACAAGCTCATAGCCCTCTTCTGCAACCGCCTGTTGAACATTCCAATCAACTGGGCAGAGAGCTTCCAACGAGAAAACGTCAGCGCCAGCGTCACCTTTTCGGCGCGGATGATTCGACTTATTCTCACCTGCTGCATCCACCGCTTCATGAAAACAATTGTCGATCTCCGAGCGCCCCAACGAGAAAGAGCAAAGCAGAGTCGCCACAGACGAAAGTAATACGCAGCACAACGCAACTTCCAAGATGTTCTCAGGAGTGTCAACAGCCTCCAGAAGTGAAAGACGCGCGGAACCTGCGTCCGTTTATACCCAATCGCCTGCTTCCAAGCAACGAAAGTGTGGGCCAAGTACGAGAGGTACCGATCACGCATAAACAAGTAGAGCTTCTTCACAAGTCGAAATCTGCGCTTCCAGTGGATGAACGAAATCATCAAGAGTTCGTCATAGCGATTTCTCCTCACACGAATCCACAGATCTTCATACCGCTTTCGAAAGCCATCTTCCTCTTCCGAGTGGGCACTGGAAGAATGGCTGCTGTGAAGGACTTTCGCTGCGTCCGGAACGGATGGATCGCCGTCCGCCTTGGGCTGCAGGGCAAGGGCAGCGGCACCAAAATCTTCCGACACATTGAACGAAGCGTCTGATTTCACCAAGTATTGAGAAGAGGGTGTTCGCTGGTGAATCGTAGCCGAAAGCGCCAATGACGACGAGTCTTGGGATGAAATTGCAGACCGCATCGCATTAGGATTCACGCGAGAACTTGAGCCGGATTGCGAACTGGACTGAATCAATACCTCGAACAGCTCATGATCCAACTCCATTGAAGCCCTTGTTGGCAGAGGGAATGCATCGGTCGGTCCTGCTGCTCGTGTTATTGTCGACCGAGGTGTTTCTTGCGGAGAGGATACGAGTGAAAATGAAGAATCATCCGAGACACAGGACGATGGCGATGGCGATGGCGATGGCGACGGCGATGGCGATGGGGCTGATGACGATAGCGACAGTGATGGAGCAGTCTCGGGATCTGACATCCGTGCAATCGCCGATCTGGGACCTGGTTTCCAAAAACAACAACAACAACAACAACAACAGCAACAACGATACTCGGATCCGTTCGTCGACAGTTATCGTGCAGACAGCTGCGGAGTGCCCTTCTCGAGGAAGGATAAAACCCACAATTTGTGTCCGCCGGACTTCTTCGGCTAAGCTGTCACCGAAGACAGATCCAAACCACATGTTTTGTTTGCATATATTTGGGCCTTCCGTTGTGCAAGCAAGCAGTGCAGCAGTTGCTGTGTGGTGGTGGATGACAGATCATACCGGGGACGTCTGATGCTCAACGCGATACCGCCAACTTGTGCAGTTGTGCGCGCGGCGACGCTCGTCTAAGAAAACGACTTGCATTACAAGGTGCGAGGCTTACAGACGTCAAAAAAAAAATGGAATAAAGGAAGAGAGAGAGAGAGAGTCATGAAAAAAAAAGAGATGGAAAAGGAGGACAAATGTTCGTTTTGACTGTTGAGAAGCGCAACTTGATTAAAAGTGCTCTTCAAATCCTCGTGTCTTGCGCAGTCCAGCCCATCTTCACCAGGAAACCCGCGCAGTAGCACAAGCCGGCCATCAGTGATCAGAGCAGCGAAGCGAAACATGACGGGGTTGCAAAGGGGTCCGCGAGCCGATGAACAATGATCAGCCACATGAGATGCAATGAGCTGAAGTAATAATAATAATGAAGCAGGCGGGGGGGGGGGGGGGGGGGGGTTCTTGTTTTCGTTTGTTTTGAATGGTACAAAAGACTCGACACCGAACACGCAGACGTAGCTTGGGGACGCATAGACTATGGCGACATCGGACACAGCGCAGAACAGAGCATATCTTTGTTTAATGGCGACAGAGCCCGGGAAAAGAAACCAATTAAAACATACCGACAACGTTTCCTTTTTCGTCAACATCGATATCATAGTATCCAGGACGCGTTGTAAGACCTGGCATCGTTGCGATCTCTCCCAAAAGAGGATACACGAAGCCGGCTCCAACAGATGCGCGGACGTCACGGACCGTGATCTTGAAGCCAGTGGGTGCATTCTTCTTGTCCGGGTCTGCCGAGAAGGAATACGCTGTTTTTGCCATGCAAATGGGAAGCTTTCCAAAACCAGATTTTTCAAACAGTGCGAGCTGTTTTTCAGCTTGTTCTGTGTATTCGACTCCATCTGCGCGATAGATCTTTGTCGCGATAGTTTCAATCTTTTGCTTCAGCGACAAATCGAGATCGTACAAGAACCGGAAGTTTGTGTCCTTGAGCTTTGTCGCATTCACAACCTGTTTTGCAAGTTCGACGGCTCCCAAGCCTCCATCCGCCCAGTGGGTGCACTCAACAGCCGCATACGCTCCGGCATCCATGGCCTTCTTTCGTAAAGCCTCAATCTCCTCATCCGTGTCCGACACAAACCGATTAATGGCGACACACACCGGAAGACCGAACAGACGGATGTTCTCAATGTGGCGGGTGAGGTTTGCGCATCCGACAAGGAGAGCATCGACGTTTGGCTTCTTTGCTTGCTCCACTGGAACTCCTCCATGATGTTTGAGGGCGCGGCAAGTGGCAACGATAACGACTGCTGACGGCTTGTGTCCCGAGATACGGCACTTGATGTCAAGACCTTTTTCAAGACCCATGTCCGCCGCGAAACCTGCCTCTGTGACGACGATGCCATCTTCTCCAACAAGGCGCAACGCAATGTCGTCTGCGACAATGGAGTTGTTCCCGTGCGCAATGTTGGCGAAGGGGCCGGCGTGCACCATAACCGGTGTTCCCTCAACTGTCTGCATCAAGTTTGGCATCAGAGCATCACGCAGCAACACGGTCATTGCCCCGGCGCATCCAATGTCTTCAGCAGTCACCGGCTCACCGCTCTTTGACATTCCGATCACGATGCGTCCAAGTCGCTCACGCATGTCCGTGATCGATGTTGAAAGAGCCAGCACTGCCATGCATTCAGAAGCAACAGCAATGTCGAATCCAGTGTTACGCGTATGGCCCTTCTCCTGTGAACCAAGTCCGATCTGGATCTTGCGCATCATGCGGTCATTGATGTCCACAACGCGGTTCCAGGTGATGGTATCCGGATTAATGTCCAGCCGAACGAACCTCTTGACTTCTTCCGGAGTAAGTTCTGCTGGGTTTTCTTTCTGAATTCCAAGCTTTGCAAGCCGGCGCTTCATGATTGGGCAGAAGGTGCCGTCCACAGCAAGTCTCTTGAAGAGTTGGTCATCTGTCTGCGTAGCTTCGTGGAACATTCTTGTGTCGATTGCCGCAGCAAGCAAGTTGTTTGCCGCTGAAACGGAGTGGATATCAGGGATTCCAAGCGTAAAGTCTTCCATTGGAATGACCTGTGCGTATCCACCGCCAGCAGCAGAACCCTTCACTCCAAACACTGGTCCCAGCGATGGCTGGCGGATGCATGCGAAAGAGTTTACCTTCAGGTGTGCTCCAAGTGCCTGCGCAAGCCCGACGGTCGTTGTAGACTTTCCTTCTCCGAGAGGTGTCGGCGTGCAGCCTGTCACATACACATACTTGCCAAGTGGAAGGTTCTTGAGACGCTCCGAAATAGCCAGATCGATTTTCCCCTTGTACTTCCCCGATGGGAGAAACTCAGAATCCAGGATTCCGCAGGCACCAGCAATCTCGGAAACAGAAAGCGGCTTCACAGACTGCGAAATATCGATGTCTGATGGAACAGGTCGAGCTGCCGTGCACGTCCGAATCGTCTTCGTGATGTCCATGGGTGTTTTTTTGCAGAGCGTTGAAAACAGCGAAAACGGATGAAGCAGACAGCGGTGTATCTTGGGAATCGTCACAAAAGAATCAATTATTATGTTCTCCAGTATCTGTAAGTCAGAACTACGAAATAGACGAGATGCGAGAGAGAGAGAGAGAGAGAGAGAGAGAGAGAGAGAGAGAGAGAGAGAGAGAGAGAGAGAGAGAGAGAGAGAGAGAGAGAGAGAGAGAATGCAAATAAAGAAAAGGAACTGCCAGATTCGGGACTTTGGAGGCCCAGCTTGTTTACAAAAATCAATGAAAAAAATAATAATAATAAGGGGAGTCATCTGGCCTCCACGGTGACCTTCGTGCATGCAGATGCAGGGCAGGTGGGCAATACTACGACAGAAGGAGAGAGCAGACGGAGACTGTCTGCAGATGGAGGAACTCGGGACTCAGAAGGGCAGGGCCGGGGGGAATGCACTCGATGTGTTGTTCTCATTCATGGAGATCCTTCATTCGCTGTTTCGATTTTAGCTTCTTGTGCAGTCTGGAAGAAGCACTGTACCGAGCACTGGAGGAGATCTTGGATTTTCGAGAAGCCCGGGATCTTGGACTGTGCAGGTCGCTGATGTTATGGCGATTGTCATGATCATCGTCATGACCACCGTGATCGTCATCATAGGCATGTTTCTGCTTGTATGGTTTTCGGTGAATACGAGACTTCGACGTTCTTCGTGTTGCGGTGGTTTTGGCGATGGATGCGCGGTCGACAGAGCCAGCATCGGATCCCTTTTCGAGATCCTCCAACTCCTCGAAATTGTCAAGATTCTGACTGGAGTTTGTGGAGAAGCTTGCATCATCCGACTCTTCCATGTCTTCCAGAGCTTGTTGATCCATGTCTTCGAGTTCGTCGGCGTCTTGGACGCCGCCCAACTCGCGATTGTCAAGCCCTGCGATTTCGTCCCGCTCGTTCAGCCGAAGAAGCCCCAAGTAGTTGTGGAGAACGTAGATCCCGATAACCGTACCGATCGCGGCCCAAGAAGTCACACTCAGCACGGCGAGCGTCTGAACCCCGAGCTGGTGAAGCGATCGCGTGTATAGCAATCCTCCGGTTGCTGGATCATCTCCCCCAAGGAATGTAGCAATCAGCTCGGGCTTCGCAAAGATGCCGTTCAGCAGCGTTCCGACCACTCCGTTTGCAAAATGGACCTGACTCGCGCAGACGGGATCGTCAATCATGAGCCGCACAACGATGGTGTCCGTCAAAGAGTAAACGTAGACAGACAGAACTCCCAGGATCACTGCTACCCACGTTTCCACAAACGCACAAGTCGGGGTGATGATAACGAGTCCAGAGAGCGCAGAATTCAAAGTAAAGTGAATATCAAACGCCCCATAGTAGTGTTTGGTGAAGAACAGGGAGAACATGACTGCGGCAGACGAAGCCACAAATGTGTTCAGCGCAAGGAATGCCACGCCTTGCGCTAGACCTGGACCGACAATTACTATACTGGCGCAGCAGTTGTATGCGAACCAGCCATACCACAAAATCATGGATCCCACCGACGTGTCGGCAACGGAGTGGCCATCAATTATGTTCGGTCTGCCGTCCACGCCGTATCTTCCAATTCGATGACCAATCATAAAGGTCGCAACCAGCGCCGATGTTCCCCCAAGCGTATGCACCGGCAAACCGCCTGCAAAATCCAGGCTGCCCAGCTTTCGATGAAATCCGATTTTGTCCCACATCATGTGGTATACAGGTGGCAGGACGACCGTGGAGTAGTACAGGATCCAGAAACAGTACCCGGAGAGGTACACTCGTTCCGCAACCGCGCCGCTCGGTATGGTGACTGTGATCATCGCAAACATCACCATGAAAGCAAAGTGAGAGAAATCCGTGAGGTCCTGAAGAGCACACATCCCCGACCCATATCCGACATACCCTCCAATCGTCCTTGTTCCGAATGCCAGCGCATATCCGACCAAGTACCACGTAAAGCACGTGAAACCAGCTTCTGCTAAATTTTGAAGAAGAATCGACCGAAGATTCTGTACGCGAGAAACACCCGCTTCGATCAGTGTGAACCCGGCTTGCAAGAAAAAGACAGAGAATGCTCCTAGCAGCAGGAACACGGAATCCACACCGAGCCTCAGCATTGCTACTGATTCTGTCAGTGCAGCCAGTTCTTCGGGTGTTGGGGAGCTCATTTTTCTCTCTTTGATCCCGCACAACAGAAAATGCTTACACAGAACTCTTTATTCTACCAGATTTTCTCCCTCGCTTCTCTGTTCCTTCGACAGGACGAAAAAGATGAGGGAAAATGCATTCCTTGGCAAATTTTCACGGTTATTTACTTTGACAGACAGTGAAAGTCTCGGACCTTTGCCGGGCGCCAACGGAATCTCCAAGCTGCTCGCATTGGATGCATATGGAATTCCGTCTGCTTCCCACCTCGTACCCAGTCCACTACCCTGTCTGAGCAAACAGCAAAAAAAAAAAAAAGGTTTCAACAAAGCAACGCAGCGAAGTGGGGAACAACCGAGCGGACAGCAGTGCAGCTGTTCGCAAACCGTTGTTCTTTTGCGGGGCATCCGTTGTCAAAGGTGTTGCCAACTTTTGTCGGCAGGCAACATACCACGTGCGTATGCGTGTGGACGGAAAGAAACATAACAACAATAGCAATAACAATAAGATGATGATGGGAGACGAAGAAACGAAGATCACTTGGAGTCAATGACCTCGAGATCATCGATCGAGATGCCAGAGTATACCGGTTTGAAATCTTTCGCGCTTGTGGGTATCTTCATAAACGCATCAGGAACATCCTCTATCGGGCCAGCTGTTTGAGAGCCCCGTCCCAGAGTTTCTGGGAGCCTTTTGGAGAACTGCTCAAGTTTGCGCAGAGTGTCTGCGTCCTTATGTCGTTCTCGCGACCCGAGTTTCCAAATAGCAGCAGCATCAGTCGTGGCTCTGAATTTCTTTGGCAGCGGTTCTGCAACCTCTAGAACAGCCCGTGCATCCTTGACAGGAGACTCCGATACGGACGCAGACATAGACACAGACACGGGGTGCCGTTCCTGCTGTTGAGAAGGGACCTGGTCGACGACTCTTGTTTCTGACGGTGAAAACTGCCGTGCGAAAACAACAACTCGCGATCCCGCCGCACTCTTCTTGAGATCAAACACTTCTTCTTCTTCTTCTTCTTCTTCTTTCTCCTCAACCTGCTCCCCATATCTTCCCTTCTCGTTGTTTGCCTTGCGAGCTGCAACAGCACCAATTCGCAGCCCTTTCCTGCTCGCTGTAACCTGCAGCAATCTCGATCGATCGAGAGAATCCTTACACTTGGATAGTTCCTCCGCTTCCCTTTCCCGATCCTGTTCCACCCAGGGAGGCGTGCTTCTGATGGTCGACAAAAGGTCGTCGAAAGGATGGGATACCACTTCTGCGGACTCGACGGGCACAAACGTCCCCTTGTCTCCCTTGACGATTCGATTCATTTGAGTTACATTGTGAATATGGTCCTGCTCAATCATGCCAAATGCCACATGGTTGCCTTGTAGCTGGTCTGCCCGATCGAGCGTGATGAAAAAATCAAGATTGTTTGCATCACAGTCCGACAACCCAACGATGCCTCGGTGCAGAAATCGCAGTCGCGAATGGTACTCGGGCGGAGCAACGCGCAGGCCAGTGGGTCTCGAGGACGAGCATCGAGCATACAGGGCTGGATCGTACTCTTGGAACCGCACGGGAAACCCTGCCTGTAAAGCCTTCACCTTGCTCTCCGATTTCCTATAGTATCCTTCCAGAACAAGCTGAATGAATGCACGGCATGTCCGGGGACACTCGCGACACCACAAATGAATCAGAATCGGCCCCGCCGGCGTATGCAACAGCACAGATCCCGTCGTCGGAGGGTACAGCGACATTCACACTTTCGCAGCATTCAGCACTAGAAATGTCAATATGAGTGTGTGTAGGGCGATGATGGCTCAGGGTCCAGTTGGACACTCTCAAAAGGCACTTCCCACATCCGACAGAGCGCAGTCCTTGCAGTTTGCACCCGCCGCCCACCGTAGACCACAGATAGTCTCCACTCAAGGCTTTCTTTCAATCGGGAACACAGCAGTACGACCAGTATAGGCTGGGCGAAAATACCGACAGGTTCCTGGTTCGGCGGTAGGGGAACGATGGTGAATGCTAACCGATCCT